>SNQJ01S0048758.1:40526-58895 GCA_010110895.2 Picea sitchensis
ATGGTCAGCGACAGTACCTGTCGTCTCAAGCACAGTCGACTGATGCTCTCCTGGCGGTTATTCACCACTGCATGAATCCGATGGGCCTTGCCCATATCTCCCTCGGTAGTGGGTCCGGCTGATCCGGACACTCTGGTCCTCTCCAAAGAACAGTCGCACTGGTAGTGTGGCTCCCCACATGTCCAACACCCCTTCTTCGGCACAGTAGTCCTATTACCCAAAGTAGAAGATGACGGCCCACCGACCTGGAACCCAGGTCTATTCTGTTGAACAGGCCTAAACTACTGTTGTTGCGGGCGACGCTGCTGCTGATGCTATGGTCCCCTATAAGGTGTCTGCTGCTGAGGCGGCAGTCGCTGAGGTGTAGTGAAAGTGGATCCCCTCTGGAAGCCATGATATCTCGGCATATGTCTCGCTGGTGTTTGATGCTGCGGTGTACCAGATGAACCCTGCCCTGCTGGTCTCGCTGGAGTCCTGGTCTGACCCCCACTGATAAGCTCCTCCTTTTCTATGAGGGCCTTTTGGACAGCGTCGTGCAAGGTTTGAGGCATCAAGATCCTAACCTTTGCACGCAGGTTGTCGTTAAGGCCAAAAACGAATCTGTTGACCTTGAGCTTCTCAGTGTTGAGGTGCGGAGCATACCGGAGCAACTCCATAAAACATACCTCCTACTCGGGCACCGTACAACCTCCTTGTCGTAATGTGTTGAACTCATTGAGTTGATGCTCAATGAATTCCTCTGAAAGATACCTCTCTTGGAACCATTCCTCGAATAGTTCCCATGACATGTCTTTGACGGCCATGTTCAGCTGCGACAGGAGCGTCTTCCACCATAGAAGAGCGCTCCCCTTCAATTGGAATACCGCCATGCAGACCTTCATGTTGGAGGTATAATCGCGAAGTGCGACGCACATAGCCATGTTATCCAACCATGCCTCGGCGGATGCGCTGTCCGGGGCACCAAAGAACTCGAGAAATTTGACCTTCTCGAGTTCACGGTGAATGCTACCAGTAACGACCGGTGCGCGCGGTGGAACCTCAGCGGGTGTCGACACCCTGGCCTCATCTCTGTCCAAGCGGTTGATAAGTGCCTCGGACATGCGCTGGAAAGATCTCATCATCCCAACAACATCGCCAACTGGTATCTGCTCCTGTCCGAGAACTTGCTCGCCTCCCTGGGGGTTAGACCTCTCAGGCGTGGATGCTACTGGAGGCGTCAAACCTCCTCCCTTAGCACCCTGTCGTCTACCTCTGCGGCGTCCTATAACCATGATTACCTGCACGCACACAATCAACTTGATTAGAAACAGTATAATAAAATCAAATCATGTCAACGAAAGACATACCGAAACCCAAGTTGCGGGTCGAACCCGCTCTGATACCATATGTAGGGTCCCTCCTCGTTACGACAAAAACTCTGATAACAGGTGCAATTTTTTTTTTTTTTAAAGTGTGTGCGCGTGTGTACAAAGGAAACAGACACACTTGACTCTACGTCACCACCCAATGACTAACAAAATGCAACCACGATGATCACCACAAGAATACATAAGGTGCACAACAAGTAACTACAAGCATTAAACGACATATTGTGTTATGTATAGTATGAACACAGATGGAAGAATTCATAGTAGTAGATTTTACTATTTCTGCACAAGAAAGCAAGGCGTTTAATCTTAGTTCTCTTCTCTGGAGAGAGAGAATGTAAGATAGGCTCCTGACCGACTGCTCAGGCAGAAACTAGTAATCTCTGTCAGGAGGTCGCAGTGGTGGGAACACGGCCTTTAAAGAGCCCGAGACTCTTGATACAGCACTGGATTCTTTACACAGAAATAATCACACACACAGACTTATATACAAAGCGACTAGCTTTATCAGATCGAAGAGTCTGATATCATACAACTATGAGTTTGGACAATTCCAATTATAGTACTAACCCTGAAATTAATTAACAATCTCGATACATCTTATATGTTACATATACCATAAAATTACAATAACATTGCACTAAATATTCATGACATTTTTCTATATGTTATCTAATACTAACATTACACTCTATATTATATTGCAACACTACTCTCACATAATTCAAAACCATGTATTACCATGACGTTACCTTTACATATTACATTAACCTTATTACATATTTCAGTCACAATACCTTTACGCAATACTGTAACAATTTATGTTATCCATAACATTACAATTTCAGTAACATTCCACTAACATAACAATGTCCTTACCCCTTTATGTTACGATAACATTGCAAGAATAACAATAGCATTACTTTTCTATAGTCCTAATATTACATTATGTTTATTACATGGTAAGAACAATCTAATTGCAAAGGCCTTATAATTACATATTGCCAAATCTTATATTATAGCAACAATGCTTTTATAATTACAAAAACAATTATGTTATCAAGACAGTCACCCTTACGCTTTATTCTTATTAACTTATCATTTGCAATAATAGATACATAGAATAAAATAGTTACCCTGTAATTAACAATGACAATAAAAACTGGCGACCCATCCACTATGCTAAGTAAAGAGAAATTAGCATCTGGCAACTGTGAGAGCCAGGAATCCACTCAGAATTTTCCTTTCTGACCGCGTCATAGAAAATCCCTTTACCACCGAACATCGCACTCTGGCAGAGGTAAGTAATTATGATTTTTAAATCAAAAGTGCAGGGCGAAAGGTTCGGATTGAACATTGTTGGTAGGGGAAATTCTGGAGGATTCTTTTTACAGTTGCAGAGGCGGTAAAATTTTATGATTTTAATACAGATTGCCAGGTAGTAACTATCCATATTTGGCACAGTTTTTCTAGGATGGATTGGATGTTTTAATGATAGTGGAAGAGATAAATTTAAGGGGTTTCCGCACCATTTGGCAGGGAGAAATAGACATTGGTTTAATACAGAGGCAAGGGCGAAAGATCAGGTTCGGGTGGTACTAGATCATGTTAATTTCCGTAAAAATCTTAAAATCTAAATCAGCAAAGGAAAATAAATTTAAAGCATAATTTAAAAAATGCAACCCAAGCCACACACACACCCAAGCAAGGCACATACACAAGGCACTATGAGGAGAGCCCACAAGAATCCTCGGGGTTGCGCGCTATGTACAAGCTACCCAACAGAATAAACATGAGGACGGGACGCGGCCATCCATAGAACTGTGTGGGGGTTTGGACAAGGTAGTTGTTCCACCGATCATCACATCAAAAATTGGTGGGTCTGCGGTTCATTTCCACGATGAATTTTAACCGAAAACTATCCTCCAAGTGTCAAGTATATCAGTACGAGCTCCAATACACAAGCGTCCAAGAAACCAATTCGAGGGAAGACCAAGGGTCAACAATATTGCAATACACGTGACTGCCAGAGGGAAAGTTTAGAAGGGCGCAAACATAGTTAACCAGTGGGAAAATTGAATTAGACAGAGACTCGGGCATAAGGGAAATCTAACCGGGTGGAGAGAGAATGTCCAGGGCAGTCTAAACAATCGCAGCCACAATCAATCCTGTCTCTGCACTAAAGCCTGTGAAAAATTCTAAAACAAGGTGGTTAACCCATCGTTGTGAAGTGTTAAAGTAAGCAGGGTGGAAACACAAATCTTGAGATTAAAGCTCAGATTTAAGGTCCAAGGCTATGAACGTCGGGGAAAAAACTGTACATCCTTTGTAATAAGATGCTAGAAAGGTGAAACTAGATAGATCATCCAAAGCCAACGCAAACAGAATTAAGCACCCTTTTGGTTCAGGAGACTGATAAAAAGGAAGAAGGAAGGGATGACTAATTTACACTGTCCAAAGAGGTAGAAATCAGTCGTGAGGGGATATAGAAGTCGAGCTAGAGTGGCCAATTATTATTTTATTTTTTTTCAACTCAAGGTTAAAAATTCTTCAGCCAACACATAAGGAAACGATGAGATCCTTAAATTTCCTCCAGTTCTAAATTTAACCACCGAGATAGCATTTTTACAGCAGTTTCCCCAATAAAAAGAACACCGAGGTGACTAAATAAAACAACCATTCCAACCACAAGGTTCAACACCGATCGAAGTTAAATAACTTCATCTCGGAATACAAAATAAAAATGCTGACAATAGAGGAGAAGGCTAGGGCCCTAAGGTTATCTCATCGAGAGGATCACAAGGGTTATATCTGATGAGGCACAGAAAATGAATAACAAGGAGGTGGGATGATCCAAAAATTTAACACAACAATCAACATCATAAGGGTTCATATACAACTTTAAAAAATTTTATTTTATTTTTTTTAAACAAAAATGTGCTTGTGTACCTATGCCCGACAGCTAATATCCCGAAGATGCTATCCCGTGCTTGTGCTCCATGCCGCTCCTGCTCGCCGACCATAGAGACCTCACCGGTACCTCCCAGCCAAATGCTAGGGGTACTCTGGTTTCCCCTTAGCCCCCCGAGCCGCAAAGGGGCCACACACTATCCAGATGGTACGTCTAGCTCCCAGCTCGCCTCGCAAGGCCGAGCTACCACTCCTATCCAAGTTGGGAAAACCCAATTCCCCACAAGTAATCAGTCAAGTCACAATTCTGGCAGCGTAACGTTACGCTAACAACCGATCCCTTTCTTCCTCATCTTCCCTTTCTTTTATATAGTTTTAGAACCTCCTACTTTCCCTAAATCACATTTAAATTTAGTTTTAATCAAAATATTCTAAATATTCTCCTTCGCACAAGTGTCTTTCATCCCCCTCTTTCCTCCAATAATTATTTTCTTTAAATTTCTTAATTGTCTCATTTCCCTCACCCACCTAGAGTTGCTCCTAAATTTACTCCTAGGTGTTCCTAGATCCCCTTACATGTTTTAAATACTTTCCCTAAAAATGATGTTGTTAATTTAGCTCAGATTAGAAGGTTCTTTATATTCGATTCCTTACTATGTTGACCTTGCTTTTTACCATAAGTTCCTTTATTTCCTTTATTATGTTTCCTCCATTCCTTAATTTCCTAATTTTTATTTTTCCTTTCCTTCCCCTTTTTATTAGAGCCAAAATGGAAGTTGTGCTTTTTAATCTCTTCCTTTTATTATTAATTTAATACCTTTTTATACTTTCACATGTTAAGAATTAAATTCTTCTTTACCATTTTTTTAAATCCACTGATTTTTTTTTATTAAGTTCTTACTTTCTTCATTTCACCCAAAATATTTTATGAAGACTAAAATTTTTACTTAAGTGGTTTTTTTTTTTTTTTTTAATTTCATTTTTTATTCTTATAGGGTCTTAAGTGGTTTTTTTTTAATTTATTTTTTTATTCTTTATAGGTCTTTTGTTGTGGTCAACAATATTTTGTGAGAAGTTAGGTTTGTGGGACTTAGATTTCAACCGGACGCATGCCATTTAGGGAAGTCATTTTAATAATTTAATGTGTTAAATGTCTTAGGGGCCACCCAGGGTGTTCTCTTCATCAACATCAATTTACTGCCCTTCTGTGATGCACCCACATGCTCCAGTGCCACTACTGCTTCATTTTTTGTGCGACATGCTCCCTTCAGATGCACCACATGCTCCAAGGGTGCCACTCTTCTTTTGTTTCTTTTACATGACGTTCTTCAGATGCACCACGTACTCCAAGGGTACTGCCAACTTGACTGATTAGACATCAATAACCCTTGAGCCAACACTCCGCTGTGTGAACTCTGTGGGAGACTAAGGGTTTACAATAAGCACCCCACCTTATTGTGTTTCTGAAATCATCGTGAGCTACCCAGTCAGCCTTCACGGCATCGTGGATCCTCTCAACTAGGTAATTGTTAACCTATAGTTCGCTTTCATCACGAGAGTGTTAATAGGTTGTGGTAGGATTGTTGTCCACAATTTCAACTCCTCTCTCAAGATAATACAGGTGGCCCCTTTACTCCATATGAGTCCTCATAGTTATCACAAATGCACATTATCAACAATCGCTTTTAACATGTCAACATCATATCATCAACCAATGAAATATCACAGTAAACAAACCAACCCAAATAGCACACTCCCTTACTCAATCCGGAGTCCAAGGGGTTCCACCGATGCCTCTGCATCCTCAAGGTCCAAAACCCTGCACACTCAATAAAACTGAGTCAATAGCACCTGTCTACATCAAAGCAGTAAAACATCATGTCATCTATGATAACGCATCATAATCAAGGATAAATGTTTTAACATCATAAAAGTCCAGATCACTTGCGAGAAAGTGTCCTCAAAGAATAAGTTTTCTCAGTGCGCTAGAGTGGGATGTTACAATACGCATGTCTAAATAATAGAGATATGCATGGTTTTAAAAATGTGTGTTTCAAGTATGTCTATGCAAGGTGATTACTTCATTGTATATCTCGGTAAAACAATGTCGAATCAATTACTTACTGCTTCAAGCTCATGATGTTTTCTATGAGGAAGCATGTGAATTGAAAAGGCATCGAAGACATTTCTTAGTGAAAAAAACATGGCAAAGAAGTCATGAAAAAAAGTGGGCACCCTTGCTAATATATGTTAATTTTGCATCAATTGTTATATGTTATGTTGTTATATGTTATTATAACATATAACAATGTTATATNATAACATATAACTATGTTATATATTATATAACATATACGTATCGTATATGTTATATAATATATAACATAGATATATGTTATATAACATATAACCTAGTGTTATGTGTTATATAACCTATAACTATAGGTTATATGTTATATAATCTATAACCTACGGTTATAGGTTATATAACATATAACCTAGGTAATAACCTAAAAAACCATAAAAAAACTATAAAAAAAACTAGACAAAAGCTAAAACAAAAGTTAAAAAAACATATTTAAATTTAACTTTAATTATTATTTTTACAATCAATTGCTGAAATCCATAATGCACGAAGTCGTAATAGAGATGTAGATTATTCAGAATGCCTGCAAGAAATTAAAAAGTTCATTAAGAATACATATGAGTACTTTGATGTTGTTGATTATGTTTGGTGGGAGTCTTTTTTCAATAGTCAAAGTGACATAATTTCAACCTCAACAAATGAAGATACAATGTTGAGGACTCCATTTTGTTGGCCACAAAATATGCCAAACGAATCTGAAGAAACAAACATTGTTGAAGTTCAAGAATCTGAAGGTGCTATTGAGATTACACAAGTAGAGGAAAGAGAAATGTATATTGGTTCGTGAAGGTCACATGCACAATGTGAAGCCATGGAAGATCTTTACAGGGGTTCATTACAAGATATTAAGGAGGGTAGCATGATTGCAGTTTTAGCGACTAAGGATCCACATGGTTATTCATTATGGATAGGAAAAGTTATAAAGATTGAGAAAGAAAATGTTGATGTTGTTGCAATTGAAGTGCATTGGTATGCAACAAGTACACACCCATTCAATGGCATGTACAAGCCAGAGATGGTGGTTGAGAAACATGTCAATAGAAAGAGAAAAAGAAAGGTCAAAATACAACTCGTCGTCGCACTGACCTCTTAAAATTAGATGATGTTGACATACTTGTTTATGACTTCAATTTGACAAAGAGAGGAACTCTTCTCTCCAAGACAAGAAAGATTATCAAGAGGTTGTTGTTGCAAGAAATAAATACAAGATGGGAGTCTGTTGAACCTAGTCGTAGATCTAAAATACATTTGATAGCTGAAATGTTTTCGGCATGCATGTAGACTCAAATGGTGAATTCATCGACAATAGAGAAGAGTATGGATCATCTTCATCTTCATAAAAACATTCATCTGAAGACAATGTAGACTCTGATGGTATTTCAGAAACCATGAGTCAATTTGAATAAGTGTATGGAACATTTTAAGATTTTTTTTTCATATGATGTTTGTATGGTAACTAAAAATGAGCATTGAACTTACATATGATCTTATATAAAGTTATGAATCTTTTGTTATGTTTTATGAATGATATGTTTTTTTATTATGGATAATATAATAAAATTTCTTAGCTCATATGTTTTGAATATGGTCAATATAACAATACTTTTAAGAAACTATTTATGTTTCATTCAATGTAACTTGTATTTACTTTTTTATTGTTAAAAGGAAAAAATTATTAAAAAGTGATGTTGAATTTTTAAAGTATATTGTGATATTTTCATGGAATTATGTATTACCTTCTGCTTTTCGTGATGATGACATTTAAAAAGTAAACATCTAAGGGTTATTTTTATGATTTTGTTTACAGTAATGATGAGTTATTTTACCACATTATAAAAATGTGTCATTTTAATACCCCAATTTTAGAATGGGTGCTACCGGTAGCAGTACTTTTCAATTTGATGGTTGATTTTGAGGTTTTCGTTTTAATGGTACCAAGTGATAAAAATACGATTTCAAATTATCTCAAAATTTAATGTTTTGAAAAGAAAAGAAAAATTAAAAACATCTTCTTTTTTTTTAGGTGTTGATTTTATTTTAAGGTTTTTTTGAGCTACGGACTAAGTTTTGAAGGCCATGTTTGAAAAATGTTGTAATTTTGACCCCGTTTTAAAAAATGGTGCTACCGGTAGCACCACTTTTTGATTTGGGGGTTGATTTTGATGTTTTTTATGCAAAAATATGGGTTTTTTGGGACAGAGTTCTTGTTTTGAGGTCACAGTTCTCATTAAGTTGGTAACTATGTTTATAATATTATAATAATATTTCCATTCAATTGGTGTTTCAATAAATTTGTAAATTTGTTGCAAAACACAATTAAAAACATCACCTCACCTCACGTTTTTTCCATTCCCTTAAGGATTGCCCCTAGGAAAAAGACATTCAAACTTGGTCAAATTGGAAATTCCCTCAACTATGCTACCCTTTTGCATGTTTGAAGAAAGATTAAAAGGTCAACTGACTCAATTTTGTAGTGTCTTGGATAATATCAATTAGCAGGTTTAAAGCAAGACTTGGCATAATAAGAGAACAATATTTTGCTAGAGATGGAAGATTGGAATTTTCCAAACTGTTCGAATATAGATACAAGGACTCTGAGTTCTGTAGGCCAAATTAAACTGGAATTATTCTAGTCAAGTTGTTTGAATAAAATTTGAAAGACCAGAGCTATGTATAATAGCTTGGAAGATGTGGCCAATGAGATTGTTAAAAAAAATGTTCAACCCTCCCAAAGATGTGCAATTCCTGAAGTTGGAAGTTGTTTGAAGAAAATTTGAGAGACCAGAGCTGAGTTATACAATAGCCTGGAGATTGGCATATGTGGCCAATGAGATTGTTAGAAAAAATTTCAACCATCCTAGAGATGTGCAATTCCTGAAGTTGGAATACATCCAGTGAAACAATTGTCGTATAATTTGAGATATTACAACTTGAATAGACAATAGATTTTTGTTCATATAGTCTCAGTCCAACTGTTTTCTGAAAGTGTAATCTCTTGAAGTTGTGTACACTTACACAATTATTTTGGAATAGAATCCCAGATCTCATTGAAATTGAGTTCAATTATTTCTAGTTCTCTAGGATGCCCGAATTCAGGTGGAATTATTACTGACAAGTCATTATAGGAAATATCGAAGGTGCTCAAAGGAGGGAGAGAAATAAACAACTTGCTACAAAAAATTCAATGCTGCGATGGTATATACATCGTTGGATAATATTGATATATACGCTGAGATATATCCCAGAATGTATATACCACCTGCCACAACATTGAAGCATTGAATGTTACATAGCAGGTTGTATGTTACTGACCAATAAGGAGAGGCGGCCAAACGAAGGTGAAAGAGTACCCACGTGAAAATTAATGTCAAGGTCAAAGTACTTGCAGTGTTTTAAGTTGCCCAAATTCTATGGATTTCTCTCTGTCAAACTATTATTTGAAAGATCCAAAGTGCCCAGTAAGGAGACACTACCAAGATATGGGGAAGAGTACCTTCCAGAGTAGCCCAAAACTATATGCAAGAAAATTTTGACCAAATTAAAAACACGTGACTCAATATAAATTTTAAAACTTCGTAGGTTTATATGAGTCTAAGTGAGTTCATAGTCTTACAAGACACTCATTCATATTTTTGTTAATTCGTGTGACCTATATATCATGGAAAACACTTTGCTAAAAGGTTTTGACTTCACTACAAAGCAATGTGGGATTTTATCTTTTGCTTTTGATAGGTTGACACAAATAAAGTACAATGTAGATCTTAGGTTGACACAAATGAAGATGTTTAATGTTTATAACATTCATGTTATGCCATCATTTGGCAACATATAAATGTTGAGTTGGATGATTATTATCATGATAACAATTGAGCAAGTAAATGGTATGAGAGTGTATGCATTCTAGAAGTATATACATTCATTGTTCATGTCAATGAATACACATATTTTGAATATTATATATTTGGATCATTTCTTTGTTTTTTCCATTCCAATAGACTTAATAAGACATTTATACACACCAATGTCATTATATACATGCATAGTAATTGGACATAAGTGTTTTTTGAATAAGATTTAACACAATGGCCATTTGTGTCTATGAATAACTAAACATTTGGTAATAATTGTAGAATTCATTCATGGATAGGGCATCATCCCTCTGCAAAATGCCTCTCCCTCCCAACACTCTTTCCAGGCCACTAAGGCAAGGGAAATAATCTTGTGGAAACGTCTACTTAATTTTCGTCTGAGACAACTTGCAACATGCTTCCTTCATTTTGTTTCTCCTAATCCATCTTGTTTCCCTTGATCCATATGTGGGATCCCTAGTAGCACAGAGGAAGGTCAATTGCCACTTCCCTGGACCATCAATTTTCTTTTGGACTCCTACTATAGGACATAGGATAAGAAATGAAAAATATTTTTTCTCGTAGCTAATGACCCTTCCCATATTCTGATTTGAACTGAATGGAAAAAAAAAATGCACTATTGTAGAAGTAACACAAACATAGTATTAAAGCATAATATTGAAAAGAAAACCAATTTATATTAATGAATAAACTCATGAAAAACACTACAATGTACATATCAACATGCATGACTAGAATGGTGATTGTTTATCTTTGAGAAGAGACGTGACAACTACGCTCATTTGTGAAAATCCCATAGCAATACATTCAAACTACGCGATATCATAATGCTAAAAAATCATGAGGCAAAAACCCTAAAACTCAGAAACCCTAATCCTAGGAGCCAAGGTGACAAAAGGAATGTAGGCCCCGAGGATCCTAATTAGTACATCAACTTCCCGTGGACATACTTTTGCATATAAACTTTTTTTTATCCATTATTTAGACAATTACAAAGTGTATTCTGAGTTCTATATGTTTGTTAAGACATAAAATGCATGACTTCTAGGTCGTGAAAATTGCCAAAAACATATGGCAAGATCTTGAAAAATGCATTGGAAGTTCAAGTATGAAAAATTACTATGATTTTCAAAAGGTTCAGGACCATTTTTGAGATGGTTATAGGCTCAATAAATGGTCACCTATATTTCTTGAATGTCCACCTATCTCAGTCATTCCCCCTTGGGAAGAAATTTTCCCCACCACATCAATTTTTATTGGATCTAGTTCATGGTAAACCACTTTCTCATCAGTTTACTTAGAGTTTACTCCTCCGACTGGTTACTCTTCTGGTCCCTATGGAGAGTTTGATTGGTTCCTCCTTCATCACAAAGTTTCATTATCAAGTCTATGATGTCGGATTCCTCCATATGTCTCATGCTCTTGTTCAAAGGATCTTTATAAGCATGTGTCATCCATTTCTCAGAATTATTGACTTTGCATGTAAGCCATACCCTCAGTGTGTCTCGGAATCACATGAAGTTGTAGTCCTACCATGTACCCTAGTCCTAATTTCGATGACTGGGGGGTTTCCCTTGTGTTCGACGACAATAAATATATTCACACATTGGGATTCATGTAGTGTCTTGGATACCATCATTCTTATTGGTGGTTTCGTCACCTTTGTCGAAATTTTTCCTTGTTGGATTTTATTTAGAGGGTATTTTTCATGCACTATTTGCATCTAGTGCATGCGAAATATGCACATGATCATTGGTTTGTGAATATCCTCTTCATCTGAGTTCCTCCAAATCATGAAGCTATTGCTTTGTAACTTGTTCTAACTAATGAGAGATGCCTTAATTCTCTCTATTCAGCGAGTCTCCTTCCATCAACTTCAACTCATCTATTCTGGAAACAAGGCCTAGAGTCCTATGAGTACCTAGAGTCTTGCAGTCATTAGTGGCAGGTTCTCTCACCATCGATAGTTGGGAATACATCAATGTCTCCTGATCGATGGATTCTTCAAGTGTTTGGCCTCAACACCTTTATTCACACTTGTAAGAATGTACGCGGTGCCTTGATACCTACTTTTATTATCAGTAGGTCATCTCGCGTTTGTTAACGGTATACCTTAATGACTGGTAATCAAATGAAGTCTCATTGTGTTTGACCTCAACTCCTCTATTCAAATGATGTAGAATTTCACCTTTGGTCGATCGTGTAGAAGACTTGAAGACATCAGTTTATAGTCGTAGCTTTCCTTATTTGTTTTTATTATTCATTGTACCAGTACCTATATGAATTCAGTGATCATGGGAGATCATATTGTACTCCATTGTATACAGATATCTTCAGATTTATTTCAAGACTGGTTTTCACTGGGTCTTGTTCGTGACTATGACATTTTATGGCATGTATCTACTTTGTATTACCTATTCATGGCCATGAACAGCTGTTTGGTATATTTCTAGATGGATCTGCAGTGTAATGCAAATTGGAAGCCATGTGTACAAAGTCATTATGGATTGTAATATTCTCATGAGAAACTAGTTTGTCCAGCTGGGTCTCCATTACTCCACTTCTAGGAATTATAATGTATTTCATCCATCACAGATACTCCTCTGACCTCACGCATTAGGGGGCATCTGTTTTAGAAAGATTTTCCTCACCCCATGCAACTTGCTCAAAAGGCCTTTTCCATTTCCCTATGCAGAATTGAAGTCCCCTTTTGCATTTCCCATATCTAAAAATAATATTTTTCAACATATACGTGCCCTATCAGTTATACAACATGAATATACGCAAGTTGCACCACTACAACCTGCATACATCGAGTTTGGTGCTCAAAATTAAAAATTGTACCAGGTTTCCATGTCACACCACGAGATCCATGATCCTTGACCTTCCATATACAAGAAACGTTATGACTCGACCCTTCAGTGCTATTTGAAGGCTATAAATGGGCCATATCCAAACCGTGGAAAGGGAGAAGAATTCAACTTTTAAAAGGAAAATTACTCTAGAGAAATTCTTCACTTCATATTGAGTCTGCATCCCTTTTTCCTTTTAAGTATGAACACATTGTTCAGCCCCCAAGCTCTTCCCGCTTTGATGGAGAACCTAATTGTCTCTCTTATATGAGCTTGCCTTTGGTGGAGGATTGAAGTGGTGGAGGCCCATCTTGAAGGGACTTAGTTTCTTGGTTCTGAGACGTGCCGACACAGAAGTTTTTCATTCGTACACTTTTGTTGATCATATTTTAATAGAAATACTATTTTCTCGTCCAATTGATGTCTTGCAAATATTTGAATTATTATTTCATGGGTGTATTTGTTATGAATGTTAATGGGTTATGCTATTGTATTTGCTAACTTTATATATTATCACCATATGCTTTCATATCTTGGTTGTTGAGGACAAGTTGCAGGTATAAATATGAGTCGAGTGCTCAATGGTGGTCTTCATTGAACGTTCGGACAAGGTAGGCTCTTTATCTTGTCTTGTTAACATATTTTTTTATATAGCATACCTGAGATTAGAGTTTATTTCTACAGTCATTCCGTCTGTTGTGGTTTACCCCATGCCATAGAGTGATTTTCCTCGTAAAAATAAATGAAAATATTTTTACTAGCCATTTCCCATTAGGGATGACATATATTCTTGTTGATATTTTTATATCCCTTCGTAATGTTTCTTTTAAACCCAATATGAGTTCTTCAATCATGACTTGTTTCTTAGATTTGAGAATCAAGAACTTGATAGATATCCCTAGGATATGACCATGTTCATCCACACAATTTAACTATCTTTGAGTTTCTCTTTTCTTTATTTTTCTATTTCAAGTTGCATTGTTGTAAAGGATCACTTGATAGGTAGTTATTCTTTTGAAAAGAAGCCACATTGAAAGTCTAAAGAATTGTGCTCCTTTTGAGATTGCATGCTTTGTTAGGTGAAGAACCTTTCCAGTAAAATCAATTTTCTTTTTTTTTAATGACAACTTGTTGCATTGATGAAGGAGGGATATTGTTATCACCCCACCAAAGTTCAAGTCTATACAATGACATGTGTGTGCCTATACTTGTGAAATTGAATGATATCTCACTAAGAAATGCAAGAATTTTCCCTTCCATTTAGTTTCAGAATAAATTCAACAACCACTCAAACTTACAATGTTTAAAGGTACGATATTATAAGAATATTTCCATTTATTTTTAAAGGTATAACATTTTAAGAATCTTTCCATTTATGTTTAAAGGTATATCATTATAAAAATCTTTCCATTCAACCAATGTTTGGATAAATTTGTAAATTTGTTGTAAAACACTATTAAAAACATAACCTCACCTCACATTTTTCCATTCCCTTAAGGATTTCCCCTAGGAAAAAGACATTCAAACTTGGTCAAATTGGAAATGCCCTCAACTATGCTACCCTTTTTCATGTTTGAAGAAAGATTAAAAAGGTCAACTAACTCAATTTTGTAGTGGCTTGGATAATATCAAATAGTAGGTTTAAAGCAAGACTTTGCATAATAAGATAACAACGGTTTTCCAGAGATGTAAGATTGGAATTTTCCAAACTGTTCGAATATATATACAGGGACTCTGAGTTCTGCAGGCCCAATTAAACTATAATTCTTCTAGTCAATTTGTTTGAAGAAAATTTGAAAGACCGGAGTTGAATACAATATCCTGGAGCTTGGCAAATGTGGCCAATGAGATTGTTAGAAAAAATGTTCATCCCTCCCAAAGATGTGAAACTCTTGAAGTTGGAAGTTGTTTGAAGAAAATTTGAGAGACCAGAGCTAAGTACAATAGCCTGGAGCTTGGAAGATGTGGCCAATGAGATTGTTAGAAAAATGTTCAACCCTCCCAGAGATGTGCAATTCCTGAAGTTGGAATACTTCGAGTGAAACAATTGTCGTATAATTTAAGATATTACAACTTGAATAGACAATAGATTTATGTTCATATAGTCTCGATCCAACTGTTTTCTAAAAGTGTAATCTGTTGAAGTTGTGTACACTTACACAATTCTTTTGGAATAGAATCCCATAGCTCATTGAAATTGAGGTCAACTATTTCCAATGCTCTAGGATGCCCGAATTCAGGTGGAATTATTACTGACAAGTTATTATAGGAAAGATCGAAGGTGTTGAGAGCGACAAATAAACAACTTGCTACACAACATTCAATGTTGCTATGGTATATATATGGTTGGATCATTGTTGGATCATCTTGGTATATATGCAGAGATATATTACATGATTTATATACCGCCTGCTATAGCATTGAAGAATTGAATGTTGTATAGAAGGTTGTATATTGTTGGCCAATAAGGAGAGGTGGCCAAAACATGGTGAAAGAGTACCCACGTGAAAATTAATGTCAAGGTGTTGGCAGCCAATTCACATTTTTCCACTGTCTCTTAAGCTGCCTACACTAATGTTTTGCAAACTTTAATTTTTCGTCGCAATTCTCAAATAAATGACACTTTTATTATTTGTGCCTTTTGCACACTTATCTTCATTTTGTTTTCACAACTATAAGCATGAAAACATTGGTCTTTCGAAGTCGCATTAGAATAAGTATTGAATTGTCGTTATCATTCTTGTCGATATGTCCATTGCATTTATACTTAAATTATCACCATGCAGTTTGCAAAAACCCTTTTTGATCTGTACTCATTAGACATTCTTCGATTGATTGTGTGACTTTGTATCATTGAGTTTGTTATGCAATGGTATTCTTGTGATTGTGATTGAATCCTTGATACATTGGTGGTTTGATGTTCTTTTGTTTTTGATCAATTTCCTTGGTGAAATGGTTTCATAAGAATGCATTAACATTGTGATTAAACCCATGGTGCAATGGTCGATGTACTGGTTTCTTTGAATCATACAAACACTTTTGTTGATTTAATATATGGACCAATTGTTGAACACTATGGTTTTCAAGTGGATATTTGATATTTCATTTGGTTAAAATATTTTGGTTATGAATGTTGTGAGTATGTGAATAGTCCATTTGATAATTGGTTTACAATGTTTTGATTGTGATGTGAGTGATTTGATTTACCAAGGCCCCATGATAGCACGATAGTTTTGCATAATTTCAACTTACTTTGTCAAACCCTCACACGAATAGGCATTAACACTTGCCTTGCATCTCGGGCTACCTCTGTTTGGGAAAACCAGCAAGCATTCAGTCCTGTGCCTACCCTGTCAAAACCCCCTCGCCGTTTACCCTATAGACCATGTGTTCTCTCCTAGCTCCTGTAGGGTGAATTGAACCCCCATGGTGTTCAGAGTCAGTTTTGGTTTCATTTTTCCAGAGAAGACTGCCCCGTAATTTTCCCCAAAGTCATGTTTTTGCGTGAGCGATTCTGGGCAAACGGATTTGAATTAGATCAAACCGTTGAAAACCCAGAACCTTTTTTAGCCCCTTTACCTTCATCATGAGCAGTTCCTCAGAAATCGAGTTGTTACAGAGATCTAGCTCATGTTTTTCAGATCAATTTTCAGATCCTCTCAATGGCTGAAGGGAACGTATTGGGTCTATGTGCATTTGCTGAAACGTCTATGACTTCTCCAAACCAGGATCTCAGAACCTCTCTCACTCGATTTACCTTGTCCAGCCTTGTGCCTCTTGCCCTCTGTCAAACCCTTGATCAATCCACAGATTCATCAAGCAGTCTGTCAACAAATTGCAAAACAACAGGCTCTGTTCTTTTAATGGAGAAGGCAACCACTGCCACTGTTAGCTCGAAATTATCTTGACCAAATCAAATCATTTGTTTTACTACCCAGGTATGGTTTTTCCACATCAATTTTGTATGATTTGGTTTCGACTAGCATAATCAATTAGTTTTGTCTGCTTGAGTAGATTAAAAAAACAATTCGGTTTACTTCCAGTTACCAGAAGTGACTTCATTTTTTCTATTTTGATTAGCAAGAGAGATTTTGTTTGCAACGATTTGTTTTCATAAAACCAATTATAGCTATGATTTGGTCAATGCAATTTGATTATTCTCATATTAGTATAAAATGTTTGATTTGTTCTCGATTCTATCTGGTTTGCCTGAGTTAGGGTGGTAGTTTGGATTTGCTTTCAAAAGCTCTGTTTGTTTCTATTACTATTACCAAAATGATCTTGTTATGAATCATGGACAGAAGATTTGAGTGCTAAACTCAGAACATAGTTATGTTTGGATTCATATGATTCTGTATGCTGGGATTAGTATGGTCTTTCATATATGCAATTCATCAATATTAAAGATTGGTTTGACCAAAACAATATAATCTATTTGATTCGTAAAATGATTCTGTTAAGATTGGATTGACATATTTTGTCTCTATTTGAATTCATATGAAAGACTTGGCTAAAATCGGTCCTAGTTTGTTTTCAAATTGGTGCAAGAGATAATTTCGTTGGATCCCCAACTGTCAATCGATTTTGTATGTGCCGAATGATTTAATTTGCATACAAGTTTTGATTTGTTGTGGTATGAATGATTTATTTTGTTTTCAATTAGTAATTAAAGATTTGTTAAATAGTTTGAATATATTTCTGTTAGCATTTCATTGATTTAAAATGATTATGTTTTCAAATCAGAACAGCTACATAATCGTTTGATTATGTTAGCTACTCATAAAAGTTAGATTTTTTATCATTTTTATCAACAAAAAATCCTCCTAACTTGTCCATTTTTTACCCTTTTCAGGTACCCACGAATTTCATCAACCAATGGGACATGCTACAACAGTTTAGATGTGGTTTTCAGTTATTAGTCATAGGCAAAATTAGGGATTTGGGGAGATTATTCCCAGATTTTTGTAAACTGTTTTGACAATTCCCACAGGGATGTTTTACCCGGTGGGAAGTCTTTAAATACTTCTTATTTTTTGTAATAAGAGGCATCCTCACTTGTGGGAGAACCAAGCTATGGATTTCTAATACAAACTGAGACAGAAGTTGATGTTCTGCTACAGCTTTCGCTTTCATAATATCAATCTTTTGTTTCAAGTTTATGCATGTCATTTGTAATTGATTATAGACTACTTTAGCTATCATAGTCTATTGCAGAATGATGTGAT
>SNQJ01S0048758.1:58945-84366 GCA_010110895.2 Picea sitchensis
TATAATAAAATTTCTTAGCTCATATGTTTTGAATATGGTCAATATAACAATACTTTTAAGAAACTATTTATGTTTCATTCAATGTAACTTGTATTTACTTTTTTATTGTTAAAAGGAAAAAATTATTAAAAAGTGACATTGAAGTTTTAAAGTATATTGTGATATTTTCATGGAATTATGTATTACCTTCTTCTTTGCGTGATGATAGCATTTAAAATGTAAACATTCAAGGGTTGTTTTTATGATTTTGTTTACAGTAATGATGAGTTCTTTTACCACATTATAAAAATGTGTCATTTTAATACCCCAATTTTAGAATGGGTGCTACCAATAGTAGTACTTTTCAATTTCATGGTTGATTTTGAGGTTTTTGTTTTAATGGTACCAAGTGATAAAAATACGATTTCAAATGACCTCAAAATTTAACGTTTTGAAAAGAAAAAGAAAAATCAAAAACATCTTCTTTTTTTTAGGTGTTGATTTTAAGGTTTTTTTGAGCTACTGTCTAAGTTTTGAAGGCCACGTTTGAAAAATGTAGTAATTTTGACCATGTTTTCAAAAATGTTCCTACCGGTAGCACCACTTTTTGATTTGGGGGTTTATTTTGATGTTTTTTATGCAAAAATATGGGTTTTTTTGGCCAGAGTTCTCGTTTTGAGGTCACAGTTCTCATTAAGTTGGTAACTATGTTTACCCTTGTGAGGCCCCCCCAATATCACCCCTTTTCCTTAGGAAGTGACAATACAAGACTAGGGCGCATATGTTCACCACCAAGGTGAAACAAGGAAACAAACATAGCTTCTTGAGATAGTGATCCATTGTCTAACCTCAACCATTTATCCTCATTCACATGCCTAGTAAATAAATAAAAATACTTCATATGAAAAAAGGAATGACATACCTCATGGTAACGTTGTCTTACCATATCCCATATAATGAGTTGACTGGATGTGATGAGCTTGGATGATCTGAAGAAAAAGAGGCAATTTGATGGGGGATGTTGGGATGCTATAAGTGGACATATCAATCATCATCATGTTCAATCTAATTTTCTTTATTAATGGCCATGAGATATGATCTCCTCTATTTACCCCTAGGCATGCGGGTGTAATAGGATCCAACATAGAATGGCCAAGAAAATATAAATGATGGGATTTATAGGGATTCCTAGTATCAATTTTCATCATAGTCATACAATTCATCTCCCTTCACAAGCTTGGATCCCTTCCTTATAAAATTCATACCAAGATAGAATGATGATGGAACGATGGACATAATGCGGTAGAATTATGGACATCTCTAAAAAACAAATAATTAGTATGCATGCTTGTAATTTTCCACTTGGAACTCAAGGAAATCCTCCCCAACTACTTTTACATGCATCTCAAGGATTATATTCCTTTTACACAAGATAACGTAATAACTTTGATTTATAATAAATTATTGGAATAGTATTGTATTTGGCCCCTTTGGCCCACTCAACCTCCTCTTGTTCCTCTCTTGTGGATTCATATTCCCCCATAATTTTAGTCCCCCTTATCTCACAACTAGCTATATATTTTTATTAATAACTTTAATTTACATCATTTACATTCTTTGACCCTTGGACATACTATTGGATCATAGCCTAATTCACATTTTTACATTAAAATATATTTTAGGGATCAAAATTGTAACACCTTGTTTTCCCCAATACTGTAATTATATACAAACTTCATATATTATTGTTATGAGACATGTAATTATATTTTAATATAAAACATCAAGTCACTGACTGAGAGGGAACAACCTTGATAGTATTGGCCATGATACACCAAAGGAAATTGATTCAATAGAGGATTTATTGATCTGTTGTAGAGGTGGAACTATGATGTATGAAGTGTGGAAAATAGGAAGCTCACAAAACAAGCTAATCGACACTAGAAACATAAATGAACCCTACCTACCAGCACACCATACTTTACACGAGATCCATGCAACCATTGAAGAAGTCAAAAAAGTGGTTGAGGCCAAATTAATGACTGATGACAGTCAGTTTGCGTGAAATAATGGTTGATTGAACAACTAAAAAATTCTTCCATGGAACTATCCTCAAACTTGAAACTCATAGGCGGTGGATGGAATCTATAGGACGTCCCAAGAATTTATCAGGGATGGAGAAGAAAAAACAGAGAATAGAGACACCACAAAGAACACGATAATACGAGAGAGGCAGAAGTATACATAGTCAAATAAGGGAAAAATAATGTGCAAAAGATTGGAATGTCGATTGAGGAAGATAAGGAAAAATAGAGAGCTTGTCTAAGTTGTTATTGATCACCCTGAGAAGAGAAGACCCAAATCCCTAAACTAGAGCCTGATAGGGTCATATATTGGTGCTTAATAAACCTAAAATGGCACTGGTAATGGGAGTTCACTGAGGGACTATTGATCAAGCAAAGGACGCCCTTGTGTAGAGGAAATCTAGTTGAGAAACAACCTGATAAACCTATGGAGACCCAAGCCTAGTGGGAGGTATAAACTTATGTTGTATCAGAGGAGGAAGGAGAGTAACCTTCCTAGGTCATAACAATATTAGAGCCCTGATGAGTCAATTTCCTTGGTGGTATTATGTCTTGGCATGGGGGTGGTGTGTTGTAGGAAGTCACTATGTACCAAGGCATAAGGTTGGGAGGAAATTTGTCCTCTCTCATTCATTCAGATTGGATTATTTCCTTGATAGATAAGTGCTCAAATTCCTTGAATATGATTATGACTAATGTATTTATATGTGTATTAAATTTCTTTCATGCATGATCATTTCAGATGTATGAGCCTATAGCTTCATGCCCGAATGTTAGGATCACTATAGAATGCATTCCACTAGCTGGTAAACTAAAGCGAATTTGACCGTTCCATTTCCTAGGTGAAAATGTTGTGAGTTGTGCCTGATTCCTTGTAAGAATTCCTGGTCTTCAATGGTGTTGAATGGTCCAAATCCCTGGGAAGGATTTGGATGAGGTCCTGTAGAATTTAAAATTTATCTAAGTCCCCAAGAAGACTAATTGTCTTCCCTTTAAAATCTAGTGTTAGTATGTGAAGGGATCATAGTCATCAATATCATTGTTCGAGATATCTTGACCCTTCTTCAGTAGAGTGTATTGTCTAGGAGAATCAAGTGTTGAGACCAGTACAAGCTTTGACGAAACCAAAACCGTGAGTGCTAACAAGGACCGTCGATTTAGACATTAGTATGTTGTGAGAAATCCTAACCATTGATCCATAAATCCTTGTTAAAAAGAAACCCTTATATTTGATCTCGAATCCATATATTTCACTTAGGCTAGAATTGGGGATATGATGTCATGGTGACATCTCAATGAAGATGATTTCCACCTTGGCATCCCATGCATTTGGGGGAGTGACAAGTGTTCGTCTTTGGTTGGCTATTGGAGAATGAGTGGGTTATATTGGGCTAGGGAGTTCCCTTGGGCCGTTCATGGGAATTTGTGACCATCATATCAGTAGGGACTACTCCAAGAATCCTAGACCATAGGATCCTAACGTATCGTCATCAAAAGTAGGGTGAGTGAAAACCCAAGAGAAATAAATGAAGATTTTTTAGGTCCTATCAAGCTTGCCTACTGGGCCTGTCTTTGACCATAGATAGGCTCTAAGTTTCAACTGTCTGATAAAGTATTTGTTGTTGTTTTATAAAATCCAACAGTCCAAGAACTTCTTGTTGATTTGCTACGGTTATATTTGCGATTTTGGGTGCTCTAGCATGTAGTTTTAGTGACTAGATGTTAGCACATGCATACCAAAATAAATATAACACACCTATAGATATTTATATTTGAAAATAAACAGATCTAAGAGACTAACACATGCATTTTTGTACATAGGTATTTTTGGTCAACATGACCCTAGATAACCCCCCCCGGGGTAAAACCAGTTTGGAATATATATGTATATATGAGGAAAGTAGAAGATGGAATACATAAAGTACAATATATAATGGAACATGATACAATAGTAGCCCAAACTGAGTTGATATACAAGCCCAAAGTCTCCAAGTGCACCCCAATAAGGTGCACCCCACATACAAGCTGGAAAAACCACTGAAACTACTCCAACTGCAAACTGTGAGCTCAGATATGAAAACCCCTCCATAGGAATGAAGCTCTACTAGATGGCCTCCCTCTTCAACTGTTATCACTGCAATCTGATGGCTATAATTCCTCTCACAACTGATGCACCCCAATCTGGCAATGTTCCCTCCTCATAAGTAGAACTTATCCATTAAATAAACAAGGGTAGATGATGAAATCTTCCCTCCATAAAAGCTAGCACCCAAGCTCAAACATCCTCATGCAAAAAAACTCATGCTCATCCTCCAAGAGCTCCTCTCACAATGAACAAAATAATAATGAATTCCTCCTTCACCATTTGCACCCCTCTTTGACAACCAAAAGGAAACCTAAGATATGAATAGTGGAGATTGACCGTAGACCCCTGATCCTCAGGCCAAGGTCTGCGCAAGATCTTTCTAAATCTACCCCCCTTGAGTCTAATTGACTCCTTGATTTTCCCTCAGGGAATATATCATACACTCACGGTGTATCCACAGGTCCTTATAAGTTGAGCCTGCATGAGCAAACACCAGGCATCAACTCTTATTTTCTGACCAACAATGAAATTGCGTCTTTTGCCAAATCGAAACTTCGGGTTTCACGATTTTGCGATCCCTATTGTCGAGGTTCTCGACCCTTCCACTTGCCGAAACCCGAAACATAGAAGTCTTTGGCCGCGTCCTCCTCTTCTTTTGAATCACGTTTTGTGACTTCGGGAATTATAGATTAAGGAACCTCGATCTATTGTCTCCTAAAGTGCCAAATTGTCGAATCCCGACACGTTCACCAATTTTTCGGTCCTCAATGGGATTTTCACCTTTTCGGGGTTTCGGACTTCGCAATTTTGCGAATCCTGACGTGAGGTTTCCTGACTCTCCAACCCCTGAACCTCGAAATAGTCAATGGAGTCTGAATTTGACTATTGACGAAAACTCACCACCTCTCCTCTCAAACTATACTCTGTTTCTAATGTGGGCTCTCGTTACCTGTCACCCAAGATATCGGCTTTCGAAACTTGAGCTATCCTCATGTCACTATTTCATCTATCCTTTTGAAGTTCCTAACTCCGAAATAACATCTATACAAAATCAACAGATGAAAGACACCCTCCTGATCTGACGACCCATGTGATTTTGGGCTTTCGGGTACCGAGAGTCCGAGACTCTCAATCCCAAAACACTGTCTTCTCAGGTTTCCAACACCCGAAGTGTTGAAATCCTAAAATCCACACAAATATCCTATCATGACTTGCGACTTCAGGTTTTTTTCACTTCCCTGTATCTCGACCACTTGTCATCAGGACCTCTGAAACTCCAAACTCTGAAATTCCAAATTTCTGAAAAATATGCTCCTCGCCTTCACACACGATAAACCAGTTCCCGCTTTGGGAGTTCGAGCGACCAAGGGTTTTTTCCACACTTCGAACTTACAACCCCACAAATTCCGAAATGATATCGATGGTCCAACAATAATGATCAACAATCCACATTGGATCCTACCTCTCGAAGGATGGATTCGTCCAATGCTTAACTTCCCCGCAACTCTCCTGGATCCTACGGTCCTCACTATTTTGTGAATTCTCCACAAGGAATTTCGACCATTCTATTCTTCCCTCAAGAACCTCTATGGAACGAGCCAATTTTATTTCACCGGAACTTAACCTTCTACATGAAGATTTCGCTTCCTGCCTTCCTTCGAACACTTCAAAGGTGCTACCCCTTCTGAGCTTTCTCTGGTAAATTCAAGCCTTGAAAAAGGGCCTCTGCTCACACTCTTTGTGGAAGACCTTCAAATACTTCTACGTGTTTGAACTCTCAACTTTGTGCACCTTCTATAACAACAGTCTTTCTCTCTTCCACCTTAGTTAATAACTCCTAAGGACTCAGCTAGCCTGCGCAGGCCTTGCACGGCTCCTGTGCTTCACCTGCAATTCTGTCGGAATGAGAACAATGGTATCCCTCCCGATCTTTCATAGATAAACTATGAACCTTTGTCAACGCACTCCTTTTGGACGCTTCACTGCACTCCTTGTAGGAACTTCTCTCACTTAGGAAGAGAAACAATTGAAACTTATTCTCTCTCTCTCAGACTTCAAACATCCAACATGAAATCATACATACAACATAGTATTTCAAGTAAATGTATAACAAAGATAATAAACAACTATTAGCATACCAGTCAGTATGTATACACAGAAAAAATCATAACACCATGAGTCTGATTCAAAGCTTCATATATTAATTCAAAGATTTTGTACATGGGTTCTTCTCTACAACTTTCTTCTTCTTCTACTCTATGCTAATGTTACAATGATCTAATGAATGTCATAATACAAAGATGAGGGTGTCTATATCTATTTTCCCTCTTGTTCTTCTAAACTATCTAATCTCTAATTCAAACCTACCTACTTTCATTAACTATGCATAAATGCCTCTACCTTCTACAGATGAGAGTGAATCACTCATGATCTATTTACAATATGAAAGTACACTTCCCTTTAATCATTACATTAATGTTTCAAAAACATTTCAAAAACATGCACTGGAGGTCTTCCAGCTGTCTTCCACCTTTTACATTTCTTGCTTGGCTGGTTGCTTATGATGTTCCTGCATCATACTTGCTCACTTGAAAATTTTCATGAACTCCTGTTCATGATCTCTCGCATGGTCTTTCCATGCTTATGAATTTCTGCTTCATCTTCCCAACTGGCATCTTCAACTGGATGCCCTCTCCACTTGACCAAATATTCAAAATTCTCTTTTCTCCTGGTCTTCCTACTGACTCTCTTGTCAATTATAATTTCCATCTATGGCTTTTCAGCTATAGGCATTTTTTTGGTCCACTGAACCTCTGTCTGTTCATCTTCTATTCCTATTTCCTCAGCTTTGTAAGGGTACAAATCCACAACATTCATATCGGTGAAATTCTGATCCCATCGGGTAATTTAATCTCATATGCGTTTGCCCCAAATTTCTTCATGATCTTGCATGGTCCAATCTTTTTCATCTTTAGTTTGTTATATGTTCCCCTTGGGAACCTTTCCTTCCTCAGATGTGAAAGAACTAGATCACGAACTTCAAATTGAAGTTCTCTCCTATGTTGATCTTCTCTACACTTATACTCTTGATTGGAATTCTACAACAACTCCTTAACTTAGTTGTGAAGCTCCTTCATTGCTTCTACAAAATCCTCTGCACTAGCACTCCTGGTTTCATTTTGTTCTGAATCTTTCAATTCAAAAACTCCCCTTGGCTGCATTCCATATACAATTTGGACTGGACTCTGCCCTGTGCTTCTATTGATTATATCATTATAAGAAAATTCTACCTATGGCAGAATGTGATCCCACTGACTATGGTGTTTAGTCACTAGGCTCCTCAGTAAATCTCCCAAGCTTCTGTTTACAACTTCTGTCTATCCATCCGTCTGAGGATGATAAACTAAGCTAAAAGAAAAACTTGTCCCCAACTTCTTCCATAAATTCCTCCAGAAATGTCCCACGAACTTGGTATCTCAATCTAAAACTATACTCCTTGGCATGCCGTGAAGTCTGATGACTTCTTTGAAAAATAGGTTCGCAATATGAGTTGTGTCACTGGTTTTCTGGCATGGTATAAAATGTGCCATCTTGGAAAATTTGTCTACCACCACAAATATTGAATCACACCCTCTTTATGTCCTTGGTAGTCCCAATATGAAATCCATGCTCATTGCATCCCATAGCCTCTCTGGTATGGGTAATGGATGATATAACCCTGTGTTCTGCCTTTTCCCCTTTGTGTGCTGACAAATCCTACATCTGTCCACAAATTTCTTAACATCTATCCTCATCCCTGGCCAAAAATATACACCATTCAACTTTGAGAACATTTTTTCATGACCGAAATGTCCAACCAATCCTCCATTGTGTTTTACCTTCAGCATGTTCTCCCTCATGGAGCATTTTGGAATACATAACTGATTTCCCTTGAATAATAGTCCATCCTGGATCATATATTCGGTCCACTAGCTTCTATCCCTGAGAATTGGATTCTCAGACGCCTCATACACTTCCTTAAAATCTAGGTCATCCTTGTACATTTCTTTGAGGTTATCAAAACCCAAAGTTTTGACTCTGAATTCCTGCATCAGCAAACATTTCCTGCTCAAAGCATCAACAACTTTGTTAGCATTTCCAGAAATATGTTTGATCACAAAAGTAAAATTCTGCATGAATTGAACCCATTTAACATGTTTTTGGTTCAACTTCTCCTATTGTGTCACAAATTGCAAAGCGTGATTATCGCTATACAAAACAAACTCTTTAGGAACCAAATAATGTCTCCATTTCTTCAACGCTTATATGACCGCATAAAATTCCTTGTCATATGTTGAGTATTTAATCTTCTCTTCATTCAAATTTTCACTAAAGTATGCGATCGGCCTGTCGTCCTGGCTCAAGACTACTCCAATTGCAAATCCACTCGCGTCACACTTGACGTGGAACGTCTTGTTAAAGTCTGGCAAAACCAGAATTGGTTTCTCTGTGATCTTTTTCTTCAGTAGATTGAAACTCTTCTCTACTTCTTCTGTCCAGTGAAAAGAATTGTGTCTTTTCTTCACCGTGTCCATCATCGGTGCGCTAATCCCACTAAAATTTTGGATGAATTTCTTGTAGAAACTATCTAAACCATGGAAACTTCGAACTTCAAACACACTTTTCGGTGATGGACAATTCTTAATCGCCTCTACCTTATCCAGATCCATTTTCATCTCATCTGCAGAGATAACAAAACCCAAATAAATGAGTTATGTCCTCATAAATGTTGATTTATTCATATTTATCAACAATTTCTCTTGCTATAATCTCCTCATTATTGCAGCTAAATGGTTTAAGTTCTCTGCTTCTGTCTTGTTGAAAATCAATATATCGTCAAGATATACGATGACAAATTTCCCAATGAAATCCTTCAGGACTTCATTCATCAACCTCATGAAAGTATTGGGTGCATTTGTTAAACCAAATGGCATGACAAGCCATTCATACAACCCCTCATTCGTCTTGAATGTTGTCTTCCATTCATCACCTTCTCTCATACAAATTTGATGATATCCGCTTTTCAAATCAATCTTTGAAAAAAAATTTGCTCCACTCAAGAAATCCATCAAATCGTCCATCCTTGGCAATGGAAATCTATATCTGATGGTAATCTTATTGATCTCTCTTGAGTCGGTACACATCCTCCAGCCTCCACGTTTCTTCGGGCTAAGAACTGTTGGAACAACGCATGGACTCAAGCTCTCCCTAACCAATCCTTTGTCCATTAAGTCCTGGATTTGTCTCTTAACTTCCTCATTCTCCTGCAGTGTCAACCTATACGTGAATTTGTTTGGTAAATTGTCTCCAGGTACAAGATCAATGTGATGGCTTATACTCCTGATCGGTGGCAACGAACAAGGTAGTTCATCCACTACTATATCAACAAATTCTTCCAACAACTTCTGGATTTATTCTGGTAAATCATCTATCCTTGTACTGGTCAAAACAATTTTATGTTTTCTGACCACAATAAATTGTGTGTGTTCCTTTTTCTTAACCTCATTAAGAAGTTCCTTCCCACTCATGAGAAGTATAGTGTTGCTTGTCTCTATTTTTACTTCTTTATCCTTAATCGACAACAACATGTGTGTCCTCCCATTCTTCTCCAGGGTGCATGTGTTCTTTATCCCATCATGAATCATGTTTCTATCATGTTTCCATGGTCTACCCAGCAATATATGACAAACATCCATGGGAATGACATCACATAATATTTCATCCTTATATCCTCCTATTTTAAATTCAACTAAACATTATTTAGTGATATTTACCTGATGTCCTTTTTGTAGCCATGAAACTCTATATGGGCTTATATGTATGATAGTCTCTAGCTCCAGCTTTTCTACCATCTCTATAGAAACGAGATTGTCTGTGCTACCACTATCCAGGATGATTTTTCATACCCTGTCTTTGGTCTTGCAAGCAGTCCAAAAAAGTATGTTCCTTTGGGCTGGGTTCTCTGCCCCCTTCTCTGGCGTTAAGAGAACTTTCCTCATCATTAAAGATCTTTCTCCCTCATCATCTTCTGCCTCAACATTCCGTCCTTGTGCTTCGGCAATGTGAGTTTCACCACCTTCTTTCTTCCTATCTAGACACTTATAAGATTTATGTCTGTTTTTCCCACAAACAAAACATTTTACTTCACCTCCTTGGCCTCTTCCTCTTCCTCTAGTACAAGGAAAAGTATTTCTATCAACATATTGTCCTCTCTGTGAGCTTACCCCTCTCTCAGTTTGGGTTTGAGGTTTCTTTCCCTCTTCTTTATATTTCTAAGTTCTGTCTTGGGCAATTGTTTTGCCTCTAGCTTGACTTCTTCCTCGACCTCTTTGACCTTTATTTCGTCTCAGCTTCTCTTCAACTTTCAGAGCCATCTAATAAGCATCTTCTACATTCTGAAGGGTCATCATGCTCATCTCATCTTGAATGTCATATTGTAGACCATTCATATACCTGGAAACCTTTTCATCATCGCTTTCCCGATGACCTGCTCTGATGTTTCTCTTGTAGAACTCTTCAGTGTATGATTTTACTGACATCAGCTTCTGTCTCAAATTCTACATCCTCTGAAACAGAGTGATTTGATAATCCTTGGGTATGAATTTGGCTTTCATCTTCACAACCATTCTATCCTAGATCTTGATTTTTTTCTTGCCTTTGCAGTGTCTGTCAGCTTGCAGTTCATCCCACCATAATGTTGCATGCCCTTTAAGTCTTGTGACAACGTGCTTGAACTTCTTGTCTTCCTCGACATCCTCATAGTCAAAGTACTTATCAAGAGCCCTAATCTAGTCTAGAAGCTCTTCAACATCCAGGTTCCCCTCATACACGGGAATCTCCATTTTTTCCATAGCACCTATCCTTGCAACAACCCTAAATAGGCGTTCATCTGCAGCATCTTTGACTGCTACTTCTTCTCCTTCATTTCCATCCTCATTTTCACTGTCAACCTTGTTGATATCCCCAGCATCAACTGTGCACCTCTATGTTGTCTCCATGGCATCAAGCCTGGCACGTAATTCGCGCATTTCCCTTTCCACTGTTGGATCAGGCATTGGTCTATCTCTTCTCCTCGATGGCATGGCTATAAAATTTCTCTTTTCTCTTCTACAGAAAGCAAAAAACTCTTTCTATGATCTGATACCACAATTGACCGTATATCCCCGACCCTTAGGCCAAGGTTCGCACAGGATCTTTCTAAATCTGCCCCCCTTGAGTCTAATTGACTCCTTGATTTTGCCTCTGGGAATATCTCATACACTCACGGTGTATCCATAGGTCCTTATAAGTTGATCTTGCATGAGAAAACACCAGGCATCAAATCTTATCTTCTGACCAACAATGAAATTGCGTCTTTCGCCAAATCAAAAATTTGGGTTTCACAATTTTTCGATCCCTGTTGTCGAGGTTCTCGGCCCTTCCACCTATCGAAACCCAAAATGTCGAAACAATGAATTCTTTGGTCGCGTCCTCCTCTGCTTCTGAATTGCATTTCACAACTTCAAGAATTCTAGAGCAAGTAACCCCGATCTCCTATCTCCTAAAGTGCTGAATTGCCAAATCCTGACACGTTCATCAATTTTTGGCTCCTCAATGGGTTTTTCGCCTTTTCGGGATTTTGGACTTCGTGATTTTGTGAATCCTGATGTGAGGTTTCCTGACTCTCCAATCCCTGAACCCCAAAACAGTTAATGGAGTCCAACTCCAACTATTTATGAAACCTCGCCACCTGTCCTCTCAAACTATACTCTGTTTCTGACGTGGTCTCTCGTCACCTGTCATCAAAGCTATCGGCTTTCGAAACTTGAGCTATCCTCCTGTCGCTATTTCCTTTGTCCTTTTGAAGTTACAAAATCCAAAATAGAGGCTATATGGAATGAATGGACGACAATCATGCTCCTAATCCAACGACCCACGTGATTTCAAGATTTCGGGTACTGGGAGTCTGAGACTCTCGATCCCAGAACACTGTCTTCTTAGGTTTCTAACACATGAAGTGCTGAAATCCTGAAATCCACACAAATATCCTATCGCAACTTGCGACTTTAGTTTTTTTTGACTCTGTTATATCCCGACTGCTTGTCATCAGGACCTCCGAAATTCCAAACTCTGAAATTCCAAACATCCAAAAAATCTACTCCTCGCCTTCACACACGATAAACCAGTTCGTGCTTCAGGAGTTTGAGCGACCAATGGTTTCGTCCACACTTCAAACTTACAACCCCCCAAATTTTGAAATGGTCTCGATGATCCAACAATCACGATCAATGGTCCACATTGGATCCTACCTCTCGAAGGATGGATTTGTCTAATGCTTAACTTCCCTGCAGCTCTCCTGGATCCTACGGTCCTCACTATTTCATGAATTCTCCACAGAGAATTTTGACCGTTCTATTCTTCCCTCAAGAACCTCTATGGAATGAGCCAATGTTCTTTCACTAGAACTTAACCTTCTGCACGAATATTCTGCTTCCTGCCTTCCTTCGAACACTTCAAAGGCGCTACCCCTTATGAGCTTTATTTGGTAAATTCAAGCCTCGAAAAAGGGCCTCTGCTCGCACTCCTTATGGCAGGCCTTCAAATACTTCTATGTATTTGAACTCTTGACTCTTTGCACCTTATACAACAATAGTCTTTCTCTCTTCCACCTTATTTAATAACTCTTAAGGACTCAGATAACCTGTGTACGCCTTTCATGGCTCCTGTGCTTCACTTGTACTTCTGCTAGAATCAGAACAACGGTATCCCTCCTGATATTTCAGAGATAAACTCTGAACCTTTGTCAATGCACTCCTTGTGGACGCTTCACTGCACTCCTTGCAGGAACTTCTCTCACTCAGGAAGAGAAACAATCGAAACTCATTCTCTCTCTCTTAGACTTCAAACATCCAATGTGAAATCATACATACAACACAGTATTTCAAGTAAATGCATAACAGAGAGAATAAACAACTATCAACATACCAGTCAACATGTATACACAGAAGACATCATAACACCATGAGTTTGATTCAAAGCTTCATATATTAATTCAAATCTTCTGTACATGGGTTCTTCTATACAACTTTCTTCTACAAGTTTCTTCTTCTTCTGCTCTATGCTAATGTTACAATGATCTAATGAATGTCATAATACAAAGACGAGGGTGTCTATATCCATTTTCCCTCCTGTTCTTCTAAACTGTCTAATCTCTAATTGAAACCTACCTACTTTCATTAAATATGCATAAATGCCTCTACATTCTACAGATGAGAGAGAATCGCTCATGATCTGTTTAGAATATGCAAGTACGCTTCCCTTTAACCATTACATTAATGCTTCAAAAACATTTCAAAAACATGCACTGGAGGTCTTCTAGCTGTCTTTCGCCTTTTACGTTGCTTCCTTGGCTGGCTGCTTATGATGCTCCTTCATCAGAGATCATCGCATCTCCCATCTAATCAATGGTTGGGATATCCCCATAAATATCTAAATCAATAACCCACTTTGGTTTAAGTTTCCTATGTCAAATTTATGTCTCTAATTCACCCCCCTTTGTGAATTAATAGTCAGTTTAGGCCAAAAATGACTAAATTTAACTTTAGACAAAGTCAAAGTGAAATTAGACAAAAGTACAAGGTACAAAGTGTAATTTCCATCCCACATGTGCTAAGGAGGTCAAAATAACATGGGAAACACCTCCCAAGGTAAAAAAATCAAAACTCCCTCTTACTGAGGAAGGTGTTCCTCACCAAGCCCATATTGTCTCTAAAATAGACATGCTTTCCCCGTGGCAAGGCCTTGGTGAGAATATATGCAACCTAGTCATATGTATATACATACTACAATTGAACTACCCCTCTCTGAGACCAACCACGAATGAAGTGGTGCATGATCTCAATATTCTTCGACCGATCATGAAACACTGGATTCTCAGAGAGTTTGATACAACTCTAATTATCATAGTGAATGACAGTCGATGACATATCCTAACCAAATAACCCAACCAACATCTTATGAAGCTAAATTGCCTCGCAACTGGCCTGAATGGATGCCATATACTCTGCCTTGGTTGAACTCAAAGAAAATAACTTCTACTTCTGACTGAACTAGGAAATAAGTCCTGACCCCAAAATGAAGCAACACCATGAGGTGCTTTTCCTGTCAGCAACACATCTTGCCCAGTCTGAATCTGTGTAGCTAACCAAACTGACTCCATCTCCCCTTACATAGTCTAGGCCATATTCCACTATCCCAACAACATATCTCATGACGTGTTTTCCCCCAACCGTGTGAACACTCCTCATCTCAACCATGTACTGACTAAGAGTGTTCACCACAAAACAAATATCTAGTCTGGTTTTAACGAGATACATGAGCGAACCGATGCACTGCCTGTATACTGTGGCATCCACCAACTGGCTATTTGAAGCACTAAGCTTCTTCTAGTTGGTAATCATAGGTGTAGACATGGGTTTGTAGTCCTCCATCTGAAATCTACTCAGAATATATGATGCATACTTCCCCTGCCCAAGAAATATGTGACCCTCCTCATGTCATACCTCCATACCCAAAAAGTAGTGCATCAATCCGATATCACTCATCTCAAACTTTGATGCAAGTCCCATATTTCACTCAGCTATGATATCCTCGGCTCTAGTAATGAATAAATCATCCACATACAAAATGAGAATGATTCTATCCTCACCCCTAATGATGAAATAGAGGTTCAGATCAGCATCACTCTTCTCGAAGCCCATCTGAAGCAAATAAGTATCAATGCGTGAATACCAAGATCGGGGAGCTTTCTTCAGACCATATAGTGCCTTCCTTAGAATACACACGTGAATTTCCCTATCACTCACCTCAAACCCCTATGGCTTCTCTATGTACACCTCCTCCTCAATAAAGCCATTCAGAAATGCAATTTTCACATCCATCTGGTGAATGCGCCAACCCATATCTACTTCTATGGCAATGATAGTACTGATAGAAGTGTATCTCGCAACTGGTGTTAAATTCTCATCATAATAAACACCCTTAATCTGTGAGAATCTCCGCACCACAAAATGGGCCTTTTGTTTCTCAATGCTTCCATCTACAGCCATCTTGGTATTGTACAACCACCTAGAATTCCCAACTGACTTCCCCACTGGCCTCAGAACCACATCCCATACATTATTGTGCACAATGGGGTCATACTCCTCTACCATGGCCTCTCTCCAAATATGATGGTCCACTCCCTGAGAAAAATTTTGTGCCTCAGTATCCCTGATACTCATCACAAGTGCTAAGTATGCTCCAAATCTAATTGGTGGATTTCTCTTTTTGATATGGCTCTTGGGCTTCCCTACATTCTCCTTGGCCTCCTTCAGGGTCTCCTAAAACCATATAGGTATCCTCTTCCTTGAAGTGGTCAATGGAGAAGTAAGTTCTCTCTTCCCAAGAGTGACTACCTTAGGACTCGTCTCAACACTCTGAGATCCTAAAGTCTGTGCTCCCTCTGAAGTCTGTGCCCCATCTAAGTGAACATTCTCTGACTATGACCCTGAAGCTGTGCATGGTGAACCTATCACCCTTGATACTGGTGTACTCGAAATCTGAGGTTGTGCTCCCTCTGAGACTGCAATCGGTGACTCTGCATCATCCTCAACTCCAAATCTCGATTCAATAGATCTCACAAACTCCCTATCCTCCTCAAAACTAACATCTCTGCTCACCACCACTCTCCTAAGTGGTGGAATGTAGATGTGATAGGCTTTTGACATCTCTAAGTATCTAACTAGAATCCCCTACTGGGTTGTGGGGTCTATCTTTGTCCTCCTCTCCGAGGGGACATGAGAGAAAGTCAATCACCCAAATATCCTGATGTGCTCAAAATTGAGCCTCCTACTAGTGAACGCCTCCTCAGGCAAACTGTAGTAGCACATGCCTCTACCCATAAGTACAAAGGCAAACTCTGATCATGCAACGTGGATCTTGTTGCACCTGTGATGGACTGGTTCTTCCTCTCGGCAACCCCGTTCTATTGGGGGTTGTAAGGTACGGTAATCTTTCTCCTAATTCCATGTTGTGCACATAAGTCTACAAATTGTCTCAAGGAATACTCTCCCTCGTTATCTGACCACAAGACTTTGATATTATTTCCCGATTGGTTCTCCACAAGAGCTATGAACTCTTGGAACCGTGTGAAGATCTCACTCTTGGCATTCAGGAAATAGATCCAAATATTCCTCGAGTATTCATCAATAAATGTGATATAGTACTCACAACCACTCAAGGAGCTCTGAGTCATGAGCCCACACACGTTCGTGTGTACTAAATAAATTATCCCAGCTGACTTGGTGTCACTGCTGGGGAACGATGCCATGGTAAACTTACCAAGCCCACACCCTCTACACACATACTGATGCTCAATACTGATCTGTGGAACTCTGGTCACAACCTCTCTTAGTCCTCCAAAAGCCCCATGATGTAGGTGGGCCATCTTGTGATTCCATAACTCACATATCTATTTCCTTCTTTCGCTACTCGTTTCCAATGCATGAAGTGGCTTAAAAAGTAATCTGAATAGTTTTCCATCCCTCACTCCAATCACCTATCCTGAGCCAAGTGAAGACCCCCGAGGATGAATCAGTACCTCAGTGCCTCTGAATGTCACCTCAAGACCTCTATCTTGGAGGGTGGAAACTAAGATCAAATTCTTGTTCATCCCAGGGACATAAAGAACATCTTTGAATGATATAGGTGGCATGCCATCTCTCTGAAAGGCAATTGTTCCAACCCCTGCAACTCTGACCACTCTTTCATCTGTAAGAGAAATATCAATCCTTACCTCGGTGTCTCTGAGATCAGAAAAATTCTCTCGAAGTCTAGTCATATGGTTCAAAGCCCCGGTATCAATATACCATATACTGGGTGTCATCTCAACTGAAGTGAAACATATGAGGAAAGCACACTCTCTCTGAAAATATGTCTGAAAATATATCTCCTCTGCTGTAGTTTTGGTACCACCCTTATTCTTCTTCCTATTCGGTCACTTTCCAGCATAGTTCCCAAACTTCTTACAAACAAAGAACTTCACTTTTCTCATATCTCTCCTCTGACCACTTTCCTGACCACTGCTGCTCTCTCCTCCTCCACTGCACTATGGTGGGGCCCCAAACTTGGGACCCTGTCGACCCCCATGGACGACCTTCTTCTTTCCCTTTGTCCAAAGAGCAAGATCCTCCTCACCTTGACCAATCTGCTGCTATTGTTGCTGCCACTGTCCAGAAGCCTTGGATGAAAACCTAATCTCCTCCTGGATGAAGTCATCCCACATCTTCTCCCATGTAGGCATGAACTCCCTGGAAACTATGCAAGGTACAAATGCACCCCATAGTTTGGTGAAGCTATTCATAACTTGCCTCACCAAAGAGTTAGGATCAACAACCTCTCTGACAACTCCAAGCTCATCTTTGATCTAAGTGTAAAGACCAAGGAATGAAGTTATCAACTCATCCTTGAGCATGTGAATGCCCCTGAGTCAGTCATGAAGAACCATCTTCCAGTTCTCATTGGATATCTCATACAACTTGCATAGAGATGCTCACATCTCCCATGCACAAGTCTTCCCCATCAAATGGGGTATGATATGGTCACAAACTGCATCACAAATATTCCTATTCACCTTGTTGTTCCTTTTCCTAAACTCTTCCACCAAGACGAGAGTAGTAACAGGAATGGGGGGAATAGCTTCCTTGACTATGTCCCATAGATCGAGTTCCTCTAAGATGAAGATCAGTGTCGCCTTCCAAGGTGACCAATTGATAGCCCCTGCTAGCTTTTCCTCTACTTGCATCTGAGATGCTCACATGTCTTCCAAACTGCAATCCCCAACTAATGCTCACACTGCCAAGGGAAAAACTATCTCACTCCTGTCAACACAGGTGTGAAAAGAGACAAGTGCAATCTGACCTCACTCTTAAAAAAATAGGTGTGAAAAGAGGTCAAGTCAAATCAGCCTCAATCCTATTTCATAGGTGTGAAAAGAGACCGATGACAAGTGTCCAAAACTACCCAATTGTCGTCTACAAACACATTCCCTCCAACAACCATTGAATGAGTCAATGGCTGTCCTAAAAAATCTGCCAAGAAGATGTATATGACAACCAACAAAATGATGTCCCAACTGCTCAAAATTTCAGCCACCTCAGCTATGATACCATGAATATTTTTAGGTCCTATCAAGATTTCCTACTGGGTCTGTCTTTGAGCACAAATAGGCTCTAATTTTCAACTGTCTGATAAAGTATTTTTTGTTGTTTTATAACAACCAACAATCCAAGAACTTCTTGCTGATTTGTTACGGTTATATTTATGATTTTGGGTTCCCTATCATGTAGTTTTAGTGACCAGATGCTATCACATCCATACCAAAATAAATATAACACACCTATAGATATTTACAACTGAAAATAAACATATCTAAGATACTAACACATGCATTTTTGTACACAGGTATTTTTGGTCAACATGACCCTAGATAAAACCCCCCTGGGGAAAACCAGTTTGGAATATATATGTATATATGAGGAAAGAATAATATGGAATACAACAATTACAATATATAATGGAACCTGATACAATAGTAGCCCAAAATGATCTGATATACAAGCCCAAAGTCTCCAAGTGTGCCCCGGGAAGGTGCGCCCCACATACAAGATGGAAAAACCACTGAAACTGCTCCAACTGTAAGATGTGATCTTAGATATGAAAACCCCTCCATCGGAATGAATCTCTGTTGGATGGCCTCCCTCTGCATCTGATCTCATTGAAATATGATGGCTATAATTCCTCCCACAACTGATGCACCCCAATCTGGCAATGCACCCTCCTCAGAAGTAGAACCTCTCCACTAAATAAACAAGGGTAGATGATGCAAGCCTCCCTCCATGAAATCTAGCACCCAAGCTCAAACATCCTCATGCTCATCCTCCAAGAGCTCCTCTCACAATGAAAAAAAGAAGAATGAATTTCTCCTTCACCGTTTGCACCCCTCTTTGAAAACCAAAAGGAAACCTAAGATATGAATGGTGGAGATCATTTCATCTCCCATATAATCAATGGTTGAGATCTCCCCATAAATATCTAAATCAATAACCAACTTTTTGTTAAGTTTCCTATGTCAACTTTATGTCTCTAATTCACCCCCTTTGTGAATTAATAGTCACTTTAGGCCAAAAATGACTAAATTTCACTTTAGACAAAGTCAAAGTGAAATTAGACAAAAGTACAAGGTACAAAGTGTAATGTCCATCCCACATGTGCTAAGGAGGTCACAAACATATGGGGAATGCCTCCCAAGGTACAAAACTCAACAATAAAAAATGTCGACGATACCCTCATCGGTGATGCAATGAGGAACGTTGATCTCCCAATGAGTAGGAGAAACCTCCATCGTCGATCACCTATGAAATTTATCCAAAGAAAAAGTAAATATGATTATGTCACATGATTATATGGCATGCCTTCAAGGCATCTAGGATGTCTATATGACCAATGTTAGCTGGTGGTTAGCTGACAAGATATAGAGAGGAGAGAGACATTCATAGTCGTTTACCTTGTTAGATATTGGACATGGAGATCTAAACCATTGATATGGAAATGTCATTGTCGAATGAGAGAGAGGTTTTCATGGTTACATATATTAAAGGACTTTCGATGACAAATAAATTATATATCCAATGATAGCCATTGATCTCGGTGGGACTCATCTATAAAATGTGGGGACCATTGATATAAGGGTGTTAACCCCTGCACAAAGAGATGTTGTCAACGTGCTCCTAGCCATAAATATATGAGATTTAAAACCATAGGATCTATGGAATGTGAATCCCAATGATGATGAGAGGAGGGAGAAAAGTTCAGAATAGAGACCCGACATGTTACCACAACATGGTTGGTACGAACAATGAAAATCCACATTGACACCATGTGGGGTTGAGATGTTAGTTGGATATTGAAGTCCCATGAATATTTAGGAATCCATCACTTTGACCCAAATCTTGGATTTGGGAGTGCTTACATTCGTTGGAAAAATTTCGATGAGTAGAAGACAATAATATTTTCCATACATTCCTTTAAGATAAATGAGGAGAAGAGAAATGTTAATGCCCAATCCCCTTGAAGGTTAATAAGGGGGTCAGGTGTGTTACATAATGGTATTAGAGATGATTTCAAACTCCTGGATTGAATGGGTCGCCAAGGTCGCTTAAGCCTATTAAAAAGGAACTTTTGTGTTGTCTAGAATGCATCTATTTAAAGTACCAATAGAAAATGCTAACGATGTTGTTGTTTCAACACGTAGGATGAATAAAAGTGAATGGTGAAGCATAGTATGGATGACACCTCAAACCTCAAAGACGAAGAGTTTGATGGTCATAGGGATAGAGAAACCCCTCCAAATTTGATGTTCACGGTAAGAAGTTTCAAGGAAGATAATGGGAGGCTTATGAGAGCCCATGCTGAGCAGGTCGAGATAAATGTGATCTTACTACAAAGCCTGCAAAAAATTCAAAAACATCTACAAAAAGGCCCTAGAAATGTTGAACTACAATAGTCGGAGAGCATTAAAACCCCTTCAAATGCTCAAAAGAATGTATTGAATCATAGTGATGCAGGAAGGATTTATTCCAAAAGAAAGCATCAGGATGCCACAAAAGGTGAAACAAGTGGAGGGATTTCCACAGATTCCTCTAGTCAGAAGACTACTTTAGGAGAACAACCCAATAGTGACACAGAGTCCAGAAGTCCTAAGAAGAAAAAGAGAAAGAAATATCAATGTTTTCTAACTCAAGAATTCAAGAAAGTGAAGCCACTTGTATTTGATGGAGAGATAAAGAAAGGAGAAGAATACGAAGCATGGTTGTTTGTCTTGAAAATTTCCTTTCGAGTACATAACTACTCTGACAACACCAAGGACGAGATTGCAATATTGAACTTGAATGGAGGAGCTTCCATTTGTGGGAAGATCTAAAGGAAATTAAAAGGATAAAAGAGAGAAAATTGACATGGAAACAATTTGAGAAAAACTTTTTTAAATCCTATCTATCCAAAACATATTATGATGATAAGATAAAATAATTTCATGAGCTTAATTTGGGACAGCTTACCTTGGATGCATATGCAAATATATTTATGGAACTATTGAGGTATGTTCCCCACCTTAAAGATGAGAAGGAGAGAATCCAATATTTTCTCAATGGACTAACATAGTCCTACCAAGACCGAATTGAGTTTTACAAACCCAAGATGTTGGAGGAAACCATTTGGAAAGAAAAATGTTGGTACAATTAGTCTAAGCATAGGCATGAATTGTCCAAAGATTGGAAAAAGAAGGTTAAGAGTGGATTCCATAAGAATGGATTCAATTCCTTTCCTCGCAACAATTTTTGGAAGGATGTACATTCAGTTCAACCAAACAGGAGTTAGCATCAACACAAATTTTTGTCTCAAAGTAGAAACAAACCAGCAGAGTAGGAAAGGGAAAGAACAGAAGAGCCCAAGAAAGGACCCTTCCAGCATTGGGGTTGTGGGGAGCCACATATGTTGATTATTTTTCCCCATCGACAATAGGACAATCGAATATTGTATAACTTATAGGAGGAAGCTACAATCAATGACATAGCCATGAGTGTGCCGAGAATTTATGCAGCGGTGGAGAACCAACAAGGAGACCACCAACTTGCCTCTATGGTGGAACTGAAAGGTATTATCACTAAACAATTAATCTATGTTTTAATTGACCCATGATATAATATTAGTTATATTTCACCTTGAATGGTGGAAACCTGTTCATTATAGAGGAAGATTTATACCAAAGCATGGTTAGTCCAGTTAGCCACTGAAATAAAGAGGAAAGTGACATAGGTATTCAAATCTTGTCCAATTAGGATGAGTGGATTTTAGACCCAAGCAGTTTAGAACATCCTACCCCTTGGTTCATACGACATGTTTTTGGACATGGATTGGTTGGATGCCCATAAATAAAAATTAAACTATTACGAGAATATATTAGACTGTGAAGATGGGAGGGGAAACACCAAAATCTTGCAAGGCATTCAAAATCTAGTCTCTGTGAGGAAAATAATAGCGTTGTAGCTTAAGAAATTTCACATAAAAAGGTGTCCCTTATTTGATATACAATTTTTAAACTCGGAAGAAGGAAATGAGATAAGGGATAAATACCACCCAACATTATGGGAGTATAGAGATGTATTTCCTGAGGAGATGCCTGGATTACCTCCTAAGAGAGACCTATATTTTTCAATCGATCTTGTGCCTGGAGTAGTGCTAGTTTCGAAATTGCCTTATAGGATGAGCATGCCAAAGTTGGTAAAACTAAAAATGAAGTTGAACGAAATGATGGATAAGGGATGCATCAATCCAAGTGTATCTCCATGGGGATAACCAACTCTATTTGTAAAGAATAAAGATGGTACCCTAACACTATGCATCAATTATAGGTAGTTGAACAAGATGAACATAAAAACAAATACCCTCTACCTAGAATAGAAAATCTCTTTGATCAAATTAGAGGGGGTATAGTCTTTTCAAAAATAGAATTGAGGTCAAGTTATCATCAATTTATGAATAAAGATGAGGACATCTACAAGACAACCTTCATGACAAGATATGGGCACTATGAGTTTGTTGTGGTGCCATTCGGGCTTACAAATGCCTCAACTACATTCATGTAATTACAAAGAAAGGGGAAGAAGTTTGTGCGGTCACCATAGTGTGGGAATATATTTTGGCAACTGAAGAAGATACTAACTAATGCCCCTGTGTTAAAGATTGCATACCCAGAAAAAGACCTTTTGGTTTGCAGAGATGTTTGTAAGGAAAGACTTGGAGGATTTATCATGCAATATGGGAAAGTGGTTTGTTATGAATCACTAAAAATGAACGAATATGAGAAGAAATATGTTACCCATGACCTGAAACTCGCAGTGATTGTGCACGCACTAAAAATGTTGAGACATTACCTGCTTGAGAGGAGCTTTACCCTCATGAACAATCATTGTGGTCTAAAGTATTTATTTGACCATCCGAGGTTGAATTCTAGATAGGCTAGGTGGATGGCATTGATCATCGAATTCGATTTCGAAATCAAGCACATAAAATGGAAAGAGAAAAAAGTAGCCGATGTGCTCATTCAAAGTGTCTGGACCATACACTTAGTAGTAGAAAGTGTAGGAGGTCTCAACATTCAACAGAGGATTGAAACATTCTTGTAGGAAGATGATTTCTTCAACAAAGTGAAGGAAATACTACAACAAGAATCTAAGGAAATGAAGAATGAAGGATATCATCTAAGGAATAATGGTATTTTGTTGTACCATAAAAAATTGTATGTGCCTAATTCAACATAAATGAGGTTCCAAGTTATGGATGAATTACATAAAAGGCCATATGTGGGTCACCCTGGTTGCCAAAAAATGATGACAACTATTAGACAACTATATTATTGGCCTAGAATGATGCAAGACATCTCATGTTATATTTCTAAATGTTTGGAGTGCCAATATGTAAAATTAAAACATCGACAACCTGTTGGACTAATGCAACCCATACATATACCAGAATGGAAGTGGGAAGTGATTTCCATGGACTTTATCACAGGTTTACCCAAGATAATCAAGCAACATGACGAAATAATGGTTTTGGTAGATAACTTGAGAAAGGATGATCATTTTATTCCCATAAATTATACTTATAAATCCATAGACATTGTGAATGTTTTTATGAAGGATATATTCCGATTTCACAGTTTTCTCAAAACGATAATTTCAGAAAGAGATGCTAAGTTCACCTTAAAGTTTTAGAAAAGATTGTTTGCAGGTTTATAAACAAAATTGGATTTTAGTACGAGCTACCATCCTCAAACATACACTCATACCGAGAAGGTGAATGGAGTGTTAGAAGACATGTTACAGATGCATTTTATGCATTGGCCCAAGAAGTGGGAGGAATATCTACCATTGGTGGAATTCACATACAAAAATGGTTACCAAGAATCATTGAAGATGAGTCCATTCAAGGTTTTGTATGGAAGAAACTGTAGAGTATCAATTAGTTGGGACAGTCCTATAGACAAAATTACACTTGGACTGAAATTGTTGAAAGAAATGGAACAAGCCATGGTTAAGATAAAGTAGAATCCAAATATTGCTCAAGATAGACATAAGAGATATGTTTATAGTAAAAGAAATCCCAGAGAATTCAAAATAGGAGATCATGTGTGTTTCCTATTGAAAACCAAGAGAATTCCCTAAGAATGGGGATGTGTGCTAAGTTGGCTCCTTGATATTGTGCATTATTTGAAATCCTAGAGAGAATAGGACTAGTATCATATAGACTTTCTTTACCACCTACTATTAAATCACATAATGTATTCCATGTGTCTTTGTGGAAGAAATATATACACGATTCTAATCATGCCATTTATTGGATTGTAATATAGGTGGAAAAAGAGGGAGAATTTTGACTAGAAACTCAATGCATCCTAGAAAGGAAGATGGAAGATGCCATGAGATTGGCATACCCATTTTTGCTTAATGTATAATTGTAAATACATGGTGTTTTAAGACATCAAGGAAAGTGTTTCCTTTAAAGGGGAGGGGAATGTAACACCCCATTTTTTGCAATACTGTAATTATGTACAAACTTCATATATTAATGTTATGAGGCATGCAATTTTATTTTAATATAAAACACCAAGTCATTGATTGATAGGGAACAACCTTGATAGTATTGGCCATGATACACCAAAGAAAATTGATTCAATAGAGGACTAATTGATATGTTGCAGGTGGTGGAAATGTGATGTATTAAGCGAGGAAAATAGGAATCTTTCACAACAAGATAATCAACACTCCAAACATAAATTAACACAACCTACCATCACACCATACTTTACATGAGAGCCATGTGACCATTTAATAAGTCACAAAAGTGGTTGAGGAAAAATTAATGACTGATGATAGTCGGTCCGTGCGAAATAAAAGTTGATTGAAAAACTGACAGAGTCTACCATGGAACCACCCTCAGACTAGAAAATCACAGTGTTAAGAACCAAACATCAATATAGCATGGAAAAACCTCAGGAAAAGTACTCAATGCCTTGAAACTGAGATAATTTCAGATAATAAGCCTCTTCGAGGGGGAAACCTCCTTTTACCCCACTTAAATGTTCAAGTACAAGATGA
>SNQJ01S0048758.1:84376-101466 GCA_010110895.2 Picea sitchensis
ACAATTAATTAAGAATTCCTTATATCTATCTGAAAAAGTGCACAAACCATAAATCAAAACAAATATGACAGAGATCTATATCTAAATATTGTCATACAAACTAAAAGAAGTTGAAAATGATAATCCTTCTGGTTTCTTTATTAACATTCTTGAAAATTACACCTAAGCAATCCATTTCGTAAAACTTGTTTTAACTAATTTAAATTTTTTTATTTTATATGTATGCATATATACTATATATTAATAAAAATAATTATAAATTTAAATTATTTTTATAATTATACAAAATCATATAAATATATTTAAAAATTAGATATTATTTTCTTAATTTTCAAAAATTATCTTTGATAAATCACCATACAAAACATTAATGCCAGTTGTTAATGTGCACTAATAAAAACAAAAATAAGGAGAGATAATTAAAAGTTTTGATTTCATATCGAGAAAGTAGCAAGGATTAAAATGCTTACTAAATACAAAACATAAATACCAAGTGTTAATGTGGCAGTGATAAAAATAAGAAGAAGTAATTAATGGCAAAGCGTTGATAGCCAATACATAAATATGTAGTGTTAATGTGGCAATGATAAAAATAAGAAGAGGTAATTAATGGTAAAGCGTTGATAGCCAATAGACCTATCACTTACTTTGGGAAAGGTACGGAATACAGTTTTCCCAACTCACAAGGAGAGGAGACAATGTACATGTCACTGACATTGGAAAAGGCACAAAAGAGAGTTTTCCCAACTCCCAATGAGAAGAATATTCATTTAGGCAGTCCAAATGAGTTTTTTCTTTGGATGTGAGATTTAAATATGGAGTTGTCTAATTATTTTAAGTTTTGATCAAGTTGTCATTGGAAACGGGTGACTGGAATCTTCAGGAAATTACAATTTTCTTCTATTAAAATTGTATTTTTTAAATAAATGGATTCAATGTACTCGAATTATACAAAAATATCCACTCAGATCCCTAAATCCAACAATCACTAACCAATTTCGAACAAATATCACCAAAAACGTTTAATCTACATCTTTGAATATAAGTTTGATGGGTGGGAAAAGTTTACCAATTACCCTGCAACACATTTAATGATTAAAAGAAAAATGATAATATAATGATTAGTGCTAGCCAAATAGAAAAGTTGTTAATTGGACAATTAAAAAATTGCTATAGTACACAGGATTGGAACCCAAAAAACAACTTATACTACAACAATACGAGAGTGGACAGACATAAATAGCATTTTATATTCAAAATGAGCTTAGTATTGAGCAGAGTATTTGTTGTGGGCGACTTAAAGGAAACAAGCTGATGGATGGATGTTTTGTCTATTTTCAATATCTATCATCTTTTCAACAAAAGGTCTTAAAAAATATTTTTGGTTGCTTGCATCGACAACTTCACTAACCATCCAAACTACAATGGATTAGAGAGTCAAGGACACTAAAAAAATTGGCCAATGAATTTTAGATTTCAGTTTTTTCAAGTTGAGGGAGCGGTTGAGCAAAGTATTTGTTCCAGGGAGCCGAACCTATCCCAACAAAGTCGGATAAACAATTAACCCTGTCACAGACAATACTAAAAGAGATAACCACAATGAAATATTATGATAGGACCAGCCAGCCACAGAAATAGAGAGTGGTTTGTAACTTTGTATAAGCCCAACTCCAATAATAATTACAAAATAGATACAGTAACTCCACAAATACACAATGATAACTAAAATGAACATTGTTATTACAAAAAAATCCAGAATAGGGAGTGTGCTAGACAAATCCATTCCAATTAACAATAAACCTAGCATATAGAAGTACATGTTGCAAAATGGATAGCAAGGAAAACAATTACATGAATGATGGAATGAAACCAAATATAGAGGATGTTGAGAATTAAAAAACCACTTAAAATGACTAACAAGTCAACTAATCAAAACATTGTTTGGAGAAAAGATGAAAAAGGATTAAAAGACAATAGACAATAAACACAAAACATTGTTTGGAGAAAAGATGAAAAAGGATTAAACGACAATAGATAATAAACACAAAAAGAAAACTCTTAAAATGACTAATAAAACAAAGTTTGGAGAAAAGCTAACTATAAAGGCTTAAAAAGATAGAAAACACAAGGGGCAATGGAAAAGATTCACTGGTTGGAAACATGACAAGTTTGTCCAACATTTCCTGTGTAAGGGAAATTTGTGCTAGAACAAATAGTTATCCAAATCAAAATCATTTGACAATGCTTTCCAACTATTTTGGGGGTGGGGAGATGTAGCCACCAAAACTTCATTTACCCTAAAGAGGGTTAGGACTGAGTCGTTGTAGGTGTCTAGATCATGAAATATACTAGTGCGGTAAGAATACTTACCTTCATTGATGAATACCATTTGGAAATACACAGGATAAAACAAACAGTAACCGTGTATAATCATGTATTCATATTTCCCTTTGTCATTGTCGAAGGATTATAAATACAAAAACAAAAACAATAATACTGCCTTCAAAGCATTATAAATAAAAAACAAAAAGAACAATATTGTCTTCCCATCATCGAGTTGAGTTGATTAGGTTCCAAAGAAAATGGATTACAATATGAAAAACAGTTCCCATCATCGAATTGAATTGATTATGTTACGAGGAAAAGGGATTACAATATGACAAACAATGCCCCTAGTCATGCACTGAGAATAGTTCCAAAGTGGAGTGGAGTGGGATAGATTCATTTAAGGATTTATGGTATCTGTCCCTATCTCTATATTGAGGGAAATAAAGATGAGCAAAAGAAGAAAGAGAAAGGAAATAAGTTACTGTAATTAGCTTGAAGCCAGACAAGCTAAAATGCACGTAAAGATAGAAGAAAGATAAGGCAAAGGCATCCATGGGTATAACTATTAATAAAAAAATTGAGTCTTTGTTTTGAGGATAACTATGATGGAGGATCATTAATGATGGAGTCTATTTAAATATGGAGACTTGGACTATTAATAATAAAGAAAAGAAACACTAGAAAACCATGCAATTATGAAATAAAATAAGAAAAATGGGCTAATGATAAATAAAGATGAGAAAATTATGTGAATGATAAATAAAAATAATTTTTAGGACAATCGTGATTGAGATTGCTAAGGAGGACTGTATTCCATTAATAATAAAAATATTTGAAAGAATCCATGCTAATGATGAAGAAAAACATGAAGATAACAATTTATTAAAGAGGAATACACAGACACACCTTTCATGGGCCTAAAAATTTATGTTTGAGATAATCTGCATGTGACCGACCCATGGCTTATCTCTTGATCAGAATCCACCACATCTTTCTCCACATCGAATTCAGATTGGCATAAACAACCATTCGATGAAAATACATGAACATAGAGCATAGCGAACTGATACCTCAATTCAATCAAGAAGCCTTGACGATTCAATTCATTCAAGAATCCATTCAAGAATATATAAAACAAACCCATAAATATATCATATTGAAGCATGAAAACAGAGCAGATCACAATGATACCTCCATGAGTCAATTCAATCAAGAATCTCACATGGCCATCCAATTAAAACAGGGAAGAGCAGATTGATACCTGAAAGAAGGTTTCATGAGCTGATTCAATGAAGAATCCTTTCAAGAAGATAAAAATAAGCCATAAATATATCGATTAGAACCATGAAAACAAAAAAAATAAAAGTGATGCCTCCTTGAGTCAATTCAATCAAGAAACCATTCAATTCATCAAAACAAAGAGATCTCCTTACATGGTATCGAGCAAAAACGTCCATCCTTCATTAATTTCAAATTCTAATTCAATAACATGCATTTTCCTTCTATGTGATAAGCATATATACAGACACGATAACAAAACACAACACATGGATGAAACACATGACATAGACACATGCATATACACATAGGAAGAACTTCCAATACAAGCACAACACCATGAAGAAAACCTACAAATGATGATGAGGAGGATGTAAATGAAAACGTTTAAACTATGAATTCAGACTTACATACATATATATAAATTTGATTCCTCCTTGACCGTTAGAGGAGTGGATTAGTGTAACGTCTATCAAAAACAAAATATTGATCCAATTTTGCAAGAAATTATCCCTCCCATTTTATGCACCCGACTTCTCAAAATTTTACCCTCATAGCTTATTGTTTATCAAAATTTGAATGAATGTTGGACACATTTGAGTTTGAGCTACCACACGGTGAGAGATTTGCCTCATCCTCCGCATTGGGAGGTAGGTGATTATGCCAAAGTGGGTGTCCACCGAGGTAGTGCCCCCCAACACCATGTCATTTTATTCTTACGGATATTTTCGAGGAGCATTGGGTTGCATATATTCATGTTAAATTAAGGGTTAGATGGATTGAGGAGGATAGGAATGGACTATAATATGCGTCCTTTATAAGATATTTAGATGGAGGATTGGAGGAAGAGTAGAGGGATCTCAATGGAACACATAGAACATTATAAGATCCATATTCGCTCAATTGGCCTATGTCAATGAGTCGAGCACTTAAAAAGTGGTTGAGATTCCAATTTTGCATTTTTACATTTGACTGGTTATTTAATTTTTTGAAAACAATTTGATCATTACATATATGTGTAGTTATGAGCTCTAAAAATACTTTGTTTGGTTGTATTCTCTAGGAAACATACTATCAATTATGAAATTGGTGGTAGGTGTTCTTATCTAAGAGAGTTGGAGTATGGATAGTTTCCACATATTTGTCCTATGTGTGGAGCAATTTGCAAGTGTGACATGGTTCATATTAGTGTCATTTTTGTAGTGGAGATAAGGACTTAGTACTTACATAAATTTTTGTTGAATTAGAGATGATAACGTTAGGGAATTTAATATTGAAGTTGGGACTGACTTAGTTAAATAGCTATTATCATAGGATACATTTAAATTAAGAATGTTTTTTTTTGTATTAGTTTATCTAAGTTGTTAGTTCACTTGCACACAAAACATAGTCCCTAATATTGTTAATCCCTAAATAAAGACTCATGTTATGTAAAAAACTCCTTATTAAGCCCTAGGTATTGAATTATAAAATTTCTAGTGTTATATTTGTATGTAGGCTAGAACCCTTCATTGCACCCTTTCATTATAATTGTACCTTTTCTCTCCTATATATACCAAGAATACCTAGTGTTAGGATAATTTTATCTCATCAAATCTCATCTTATACATTTAATATTGAACGAGAATGTATTATTGTAATATTTTTCATCTATCTCGATGATTTGAAAGTAAAAAGAAATGGAGGAATCAACTTGCAGGGTCATTTTAGTGGCATGTCTCACTGTGAAAAATTGGGATCTGGGACCTTCTGGACCCATTATGAGGCATTAAACGATGTTCATATGCAAAAGTTATGCCTCTCTCAAGTTGACCTATCGTGTTGACCACCATGGTATGAGAGGATGCCACATCAACCCCCATTACTCATGCATATGGAGCTATCCATGTGAGGAATTTCAAGAATATTATAGAAGGTTCAAAACCATACCGCAATTCATGGTTGAGGAAGTAAAAACCTACCCCTAGATGGATATCGAGCTATGTTAAATACTGATCTACTAGGAGGACAAGGGGTTCAATTCTATGTTATTGTATTTTGTTCCATAGCAGAGTAGAACAACTGGGAATGGGAAATTAGAGAGAATAATAAAGGGGGTTTAATGTTATGTAGCATCCTAACAGGCCACAGGTCCCATATAGAGTTTCTTCTCTTTTGCAATTGCATTGTTTCCACACAAGAGAAAAGATAGCAGAACAACAACACTTTCTAGCTAGGTTTTCTCCCGTAAGAGTTTCCTAGAGAAAAAAGTTGTGTTAGCTTGAGGATGGTGTGCGATTGTATTTTTATTGTTCACTATTTTATTCATTTTATCTATTTCATGCATCAACAGAAAATCAATAACTAAATATTCTAGAATCTAGAGGAATTAAAATTTCATAGTGCAGATTTCAGTTTATTTATCAGATTTGTGGTGACAAATTGTTCTAGTGGAATATACAAGGTAGTTTATATATCAAATATATTGTAAAGGAGGTTCCCCCTTGGAATTATACTATTATTCATTGATTTTTTATCATTCTCAAGGCATTGGTTCATAACATTTGGTATCAAGAGAATCAATCCTAGGGTTTTGTTGTGTCAATTGATTCATCTTGGAATTTTCACTATACCATTTTTCTAGGATGATTTAGATAGCTAAAATTGGAGTTTAATTAAGAGACATATCAAAGTACCTATGGTAAAAATTTCAAGTTCTGGGTCATTATACTTTCATATAATAGTCTATGGAAGATATGGTTTTGCATCATCCTAAATTCATTTTTAAACAAGTCACCTTGGGATTTTCTCTATAATTTTTTTTTTGTGTTATTTCAGACATTGCATTTTTTTGGAGACAGAGGAGGCGTAGTGAATTACATCTAGTCCAAATTTTAGGTTTTTTTCGTCAAACGAGTCATATTTTTATTTTCACGATAAAACCATTTTGATGAAGTTTTACACTCTAAAACTTTCAGAATCATGAGGATACATAGCACATTATATGTGGAATTTTTTTTAGAACCTGAATCTTTCTAATTTGTGAGATATATCTTGTTGAAGTTGAGGATTTTTCTAATCCTGAAATTAGTCATATATAAGTCATTTTGGTATTTTTTCTATAACTTTTTATTATTAAAGGTTCAAACTGTGAAATTTTCGAGAGTTTAAGAAGTCATATCAGATTACTACAAGATGAAGTTTTAGATTCATAATGGATCAAATTTCAGACATGTATTAGGAAATAGGTAATACTCACCTATACAAATATTAATGATCTGCCTTCTGAACTTACAATCGACATATTTTTTTATTGGAAGAATTATTTTTGGTGATTCAAAATTTGTGATAAAGAGGAAAACTAGGAGCATTATTGTTTTCTCACATGGTAAAGTGTTCTACTAGAAATAATATTGGTACTCATAAAAAATAAAACATGGAATTTGAAGAAAGTGAAGATTTAGAAAACAATCTAACACATTTAAAAAGCCAAGTTGAAGAAATGAATGCTAGTATGTTGAAACCAGTGGATTTATGACATTCAAAAGAATACCTTTGAAATAAAATGAATGAAAATTGGGAACATAAAGAAAATAGGATGAATTGAAATTGGGAACATAAAGAAAATAAGATGAATTAAAATCGGGAACAAGTGGAAAAGAGGATGAATGAGAATAAGGAACATATGGAAAAGAGGATCAATGAAAAAAATTGGGAACATATGGAAAACAAGATGGAAACATTGAAAAAATCCATGTATGATGTTTTCTTAAAAACCCTATATGAGGCATTCCCTAAAGTATATAAAAAGATGGATGCAAATCTTGAAAATAAAGACAACGTGATTGTTGACACTCCATTACATATGGGGAGTATTTTTTCACTTTTGGAGACCACAAATTTTGAATCTCAAAATCATGATCATTTGGTACTCCAAGATTCACATCATCAAGGATTCAAGTTGACACCAAGGAACTACTTCATTCTAAATATCAGTATAAGGAAGTTTGATGGTAAATATCCTATAACATGGATATTCTAGATGTAGCAATACTTTGATCTACACCAAGTTCAAAGATTACAAAAGGTACCTATTACATCTTTGTATTTATAAAATGATCAATTTGTTTGGTATCAATGGATTTGTGAAAGAAAAAATAATTTAATTATCTCTTGGTCCATTTTTATGGTTGAATTGATATCACATTATGGGAATATTAAGATAAATACATTTTTTATTCAATTGATAAATCTTCGGCAAAAGGGTCCAATTAGAAAGCACATTCAACAATTCTAAAAACTCAGTCTCAGGGTAAAGAACATTCGTAAGCACAATTTGTTAGAACTCTTTATGGGAAATCTAAAAAAAAACATTCAACATGAGGTGTGTCTCTTTGAAACTAAATCCCGAGAGAAATCTTTTAGTATGGCAAGGAAAGCATAAAACAAAAATATGGATAATAGAAGGGTGTCCTCTAACAATTATAGAGNGTGCCCCATCCTAACCTCAATCAACCAACAAGGTTGACACCTCAACAAATGGATGAAAGAAGAGAAAAGGCACTATGTTTCAATTGTGACAACAAGTATAGTAAGGGGAATAAATGAGATGAGAATAAGTTATGCTACATAGACTGTGAAAAGGAGGAAGGTAAGGAACTAGAACCATCACAAGATCTATATCTAGAAGATACTACTTCAACGAAATATTGTCATGCATTAGTTGGCATTAGTACCCCACAAACCCTCAAGATACAAGGTGTTAGCACTCTGTAAATTTTGTCTGGCTGAATAGAAAAATGATAGAGGTAATTGTTTCAACCAACTTCAGAGATGGGAACTAGCCTGCTCAACTCAGAGAGGGATCTCTCATGTCACTTGATCTTTCTTTGGAAATTGGTGGCTAGATTGGTTTGTTTTGGGTTTTTTTTATAAATTTGATGGCTAGGAAGGGGAGGGAGACTTTAGGCTATGGAGTCAAAATTATGAAATTGAATGAAAACAATGATCAACCAGTAAAACTCTCTAGAGGATAAAGGCTAAATGAGGAAATGAATCTAAGTTGTAAATCGAAATTTGCAGAGTGTAAGAGGAAAGGGGAAAAACAAGTAACTGCATCAGAGCATTAATAAAATGAATTATGAAATAGCTAGGAATAAATACACACAGTTTAAATTGTTTCAACCGAGAGTGTCACAAGACAAATTATGGGAATTAAATCTCTAATTTAAACAAACGAAAAATGTAAATGGAATAAAATATTACAGGAAATACATACAATGAAATAATACAAAAATCATATCATCACCATTAGAATATTTTCATAGAGACTTCAAAAGCTTATGCATGTGTATTCAATTCAGTTCCAGAAAATTACAATAAAGTTCAGAACAACCAGAATCGTGACCTTGCACTTCTGCCTTCCATTAATACACTCAGGACCTCTAATACTTATACAATTTGAGTTCCTTTAGTGTGCAACCAGTTACAATAACTGAAATGAAACACTACATCTTCTACAATGATTACAAATGATAGTTTTCAGAAGAAAAAAAAAATGTTTCATGATCCCTGCAGATTCCTCTGACGCTCCAACTCCTTCCTCTGCCACATTCTCTTTGAAATGTCACTTATACTCTTTCAAATATAATTTCATTTATCCATATTCTCATTAAATATTTGGGAATAATATATTTGAATAAAATAATTCCCAAATATTTTTCTATCCTGTAGAATTATATTTCCATAATTTAATTCATGTCTGTGGTTTTTAAAACTATTTATTGTTTGGCCCAATTCATTATTTCACTATAAAAAACATTTACTGCTACTATTTCCCTGCGAAAAACATTTACTATGTGATGTTTTTCCAATTTACTGTTTCACTGTGAAAAAACATTTACTGTGTGTGTTTTTCCAGTTTACCGTCTTTGGTAAAATACCTTTTATATTCTTCTTTTACTTCTGTAAATATTTGGATAAAGAATTATCCAAGTCTTCGTGTGCATATTCCCATTTAAATATTTTTCATGGAAATAAACATTAATTTCTTTAATTTTTAAAACTTAACACCATGAGGAGGAATTTTATTTATTAGAAATTCCATAATTGTTGTTGAAATGCACTCCTGGAAAAATGTCTCACATTAAAAATATGGTAAATGGTGCATTTATTACATTGGGCTTCGGCTGGAGTGGTTTAATCCAAATTTCTTTTACCCCCGATATGCTCCACGTAAAAACATGTGTCCACGAAAGAAACCACAGTAGTTTTCCCCAACCCGCCTTCACATAATTAACCTCCTCCCCAATATGTGTGTGTGCCCTCCATCCAACCTTTGACTTTTCCACATTATAAATTGAGATTCTTGCCCATGATTTGATGTGATTCCATAAATTAAATATTGGATTAAATATTAATATAAATATTTTAATATAAAAATATTTGTATTAATAATAATAAACCCTTTTTCTATTTTCTAAGGATGTTGGGCATATGAGGCTTAACACATGACTTTGTGGATAGGATAAGGGTACTTAATAAAATAAATATTTTTTATTTTCAACGGGAATATGAAAAAAAGGGTAAACATTAATGAAGTGATGGAACTAAGGGATTTAGATAAGTGTTAAGGCTAGGTATAGGTTTGGGATATTTACCAATTTTTTGACTCATGGAGGACATGAGTATTTTGGATTATCAGTTGAGTGAAGGATTTATGTGATGGGAGCTCGGAGTTGGTGAAAAAATTTGAAAATCTGAGTGGAAAAATAGCATAAGGGAAAGACGATTTGGGAAAAATTAACACAAATTAGCAGGTGATAACATAGGCTCCTATTGGGGATGTTATCCTCCCTATGAGGTAGTAAAGAATAGTAGACCATGTGCTTGATCCATTGGGATGCTCCCAAAACATGCGTGTGTACCTTTCTCCGACCTATCACCAGTGTCTGCTGAAAACCAAACTCTGCACACTACTCTCAACTGGATACTGGACACTGAATACACCACTAAAATCTGACTATACACAGTACTGGAAATCCAAACTGAAAAATGTTTGACCAACCATATTATTCACACACTCCTACCTACTCTAACTGCTGAAATGAACTGTCAATCAAGTGAAATCAAAATGCCAATGCAACCATGCAAGAATTTTATCCATTGTTTGTTTACTTTGCAAAAGCTTGCTCCAAATCCTGCTTACTGATAATTCATTCAAAAATTCATCCATAAATCCAAATCTCAACAAATTAAAAACATTTGGATTGTCCATTGCCTCCAACAAAACTGCAAATGGATCCTCTAAAATATGCACAAAACAACAATATGTTTCACCCCTTCCATTGCATTCTTGTTTTCATGTGATTTAACATGTTGATTGCCACCAAGAGGCTAGAAAATCTGCTGAGATTGCTGGAAATAACAATCTTCTGAATCAGAAGACAATGTTGACTGAAATGAAACCGCTGGAGGAAAGAAATCCATGTCTAACAATGATGTTGATTTACTATCATCTTTATTTCCAAGATGGTAGTTGAGCATAGGCTGCAAATCTAATCTGAGATAACCTTCCATGTAATCAACCACACGATCATCAAATGGATGGGAAGGTTGTTGGTCTTCCTCACAGATAACCATTTGCTCATGTAAAACAGTGCCACTGTGAATGCAATCAAACTTCCCTACTTCCTCTGTTATCTCATGATTTTCTTTCAACAATTCAAAGTAAGAAAAACATAATGGAAGGTAGTTTTCATTTTCAAATCCACTTCTTTCTTCATATTTAACATTATACCTAGAGGATTTATGATTTGAAACATTATAGACATTTTATTTCAACAGTTCAAAAGAGGAAAAACACAATGGAAAGGTTCTTTCACCTGATTTAAAACCTTCGTCATTTTCTTCATAGCTGTCATAGGCACATTTTTTGAACACACTCATTTTCAGATTCATCTTCGACCAATAGCTACAAATTTGTACTGCCAAGACCTTCTATGTAACAAGTACCAGGGTCATCAAACACATGAGAAGATTGCTGCAATTTCTTGTAAAACTTTTTTCAGTGAATCAGTGTGATTTGGCATTAACACACATTCCTTTTCTTCAATGATGATCTTAGAATTTTCTTTCAACAATTTAGTATAAAGGTAAAGAATTCCCTTTAGATGATTCAATACTTTCTTCTTTGTAACTGTGATATGTAGGTTGATTTCTCTCATTACATTGTTGAAAAGGAACATTTTCTGATAGAGAACATGCAATTGGTTGTTATAGGGAGTCAACATCATAATCATCATCATATTCATCATATATAGGCAAATCAACAACATATGCAATTTCATCTAACAAGAACAAACTTGGAACATCAACCTGTTCTTCAACAAACTAATTTGAAAACTCATCTTCTTGACTGTCTACAAATGAATACATAAAACAATCAACGCCCTGCTTATCATGGGATGGATCAAAAACTAAAACAACACCTCCTCTTTCAACAAGTGGAATATGTTTTTTTGCAAAATAATTGGCATTAAAAAATTTAAGAGGGCATATGATATTATTAACTCTCTGCTCAAGATTCAAATCAATCGTTTTTTGTTCATATTTATTGTCATTTTCTTTAGCATCTAACTCATCATTTTGAATCTGTATACATGCTTGGATATTGTGTTGAATCTCCTAAGCATCATTAAAAAAATTCTGTAAGGACTTAGGTCTTCTTTCCATCAGGAGGAAAGACAAATCTGGATGAAGAGTTGTTGTATAATGGAGCATGGTAGCAACGTCAGTGGGTTGAATTTTTTTCGGAAAATTGTAATAAATACTGGAAAACCTTCTACTGAATGTAGAAATAGTTTCATTTCTCTGCCTCTTCAAGGCATAGAACCCTGTAAGTTGTAGATCCAAAGATTTATTCTTGCCCCAAAACTTTAAAAATACATTCTTTAATTCCTCCCATGAGCTAATTGTCTCTGGTTGCAAATGTTTAAACTAGTCTTTGGTGTCCCCTTTCAAGGATTGAGAGAAGGCCCTCATAAAAAAATCATCATGGTCAATCTCAAACAAATATATAAAATGATCAAACCCTTGGATGTGTTTTTTAGCTGAGATGACATCAGGTTCCCCATCAAACACAGGTAGGTATTTATAGTGCTCAGGAGGAAAATCATGAAGGAATTGAGGTAATTTTAAGGGTCTGTATCTATGCTGAATCTTGGAGGGTGTTGGATCAAGTACAAGAGTTGAAATATCAACTTTGGTTTCATGAGGCTCATCAACTTGGTTATGATCATCACATGGCTCAGATGGATTTTTTTATTATCAAAATCAGTGATACAATGAGGATATGTATGTACAAATTTAAGAGCAGGATATACAATTGCAATATTCTCATGATGATCATTAGAATGCAATGGTTAAAGAAAAATGTGTTTGACATGTTCAAGGAAGGACCAGAGGCAGCTTATAAGAAACAATAAAATGCCTTAGAAAAAATCCAAATTTAAGTACTTGTTTTCTTCCATAATGTATGTTCATACCTCTGTCAAGGGATCTCATCTTCCAATGGAGTATATGAATTACACTTGAAGCTTGAGTGGAGTCACCAATAATGTATTGGAAGCTGGATTATGCATTGAGAGTGGTGCCACCATTGAATATTTGAATTCCTGGATTCTTCTACCAGTGGAATCACCTTCAAATTGATTTTTGATGTGTGGAGTCGCCATAAAAGGAATACAACCAATATGTGCTTTAGTGTTTGTTTCTCTCAGACCTTAGAACTCAACCATGTCATTCTTTCCCAGGGAAAACTTTTCAACTTCGTCCCCGACAACGACGCCAAAATGTTAGCACTCTTTAAATTTTTTCTGGCTAAATAGACAAACGATAGAGGTAACTATTTCAACCAACTTCAAAACTGGGCACTATCCTACTCAACTCAGAGAGGGATCTCTCGTGTCACTTGATCTTTCTTTGGAAATTGGTGGCTAGATTTGGTTTGTTTTGGGTTATTTTTATAAATATGCTATCTAGGAAGGGGATGGACACTTTGGGCTACTGATTCAAAATTCTGAAAGTGAATGAAAACAATGATCAACCAGTAGAACTTTCCAGAGGAAGCTAAATGAGGCAATGAATCTGAGTTGTAAATTGAAATTTGTAGAGTGTAAGAGGAAAGGGGGAAAATAGGTAATTGCATCAGAGCATTAATAAAATGAATTCTGAATTAGCTAGGAATACATACACATAATTTAATTTCTTCAGAGAGCATCACAAGATGAATTCTGGGCCTTTAACTCTCCAATTTAAACATACGAAAATGTAAATGGAATAAAAGATTATGGGAAATACATACAATGAAAGAAGACAAAACTCATATCATCACCATTAGAATCTTTTCATAGAGACTTCAAAAGCTTTTGCATGTGTATTCAATTCAATTTCAGAAAATTATAATAAAGTTTAGAACAACCAGAACCATGCCCTTGCACTTCTGCCTACCATTAATACACTCAAAACCTCTAATACTTATACAATTTGAGTTCCTTCAATGTGAAATCAGTTACAATAACTGAAATGAAACATTACAACTTCTACAATGATTACAAATGACAGTTTTCAGAAAAAAATGTTTCATGATCCATGTAGATTCCTCTGATGCTCTAACTCCTTCCTCTATCACGTTCTCTTCTAAATGTAACTTATACTCTTTCAAATATAATTACATTTATCCATATTCTCATTAAATATTTGGGAATAATATATTTGAATAAAATAATTCCCAAATATTTTTCTATCCTGTAAAATTAAATTTCCATAATTTTTATTGTTTGGCCCAATTCACCATTTCACTGTAAAAAACATTTATTGTTACTATTTCCCTATGAAAAACATTTACTATGTAATTTTTTTCCAATTTACCGTTTCACTGTGAAAAAACATTTTCTGTGTGTTTAATTTGTAAAACTTAAATCTTACCTCTGTAAAACCTTTTCACCTTGAGGAGGAATTTCATTTATTAGAAATTCCATAATTGTTGTTGAAATGCACTCCTGGAAAAATGTCGCTACTTCAATCCCCGATATGTATGTGCGCCCTCCATCCAAACTTTGACTTTTCCACAATATAAATTGAGATTCGTGCCCATGATTTGACATGGAATTTGGGAATATGAGGCTTAACACATGACTTTCTTGATAGGATAAGGGTACTTAATAAAAGGAATATTTTTTATTTTCAACGGGAATATGAAAATAAGGGTAAACATTAATGAAGTGGTGGAACTAAGGGATTTAGATAAGCATTAAGTCTAGGTATAGGTTTGGGATATTTGACTCATGGAGGACATGACTATTTTGGATTATTAGTTGAGTGAAGGATTTAGGTAATGGGAGCTTGATGGAGCTAGTGAAAAAATTTGAAAATCTGAGTGGAAAAATAGCACAAGGGCAAGATGCTTTGGGAAAAATTAATAAAAATTAGCAGGGGGTAACACAAGGATACATCAAAAAGAAAAAGGTAACAATGTTGATTGATTTTGGTAGTACCCATAACTTCATCCATTACAAATTATCAAAAGCTCTCAATTCCTTTGAATGTCCAACACCAAAGTTTCAAGCAATGATTGCAGATGGAGGTACCATAAATTGTTTTAGGAAGTGACATAGTATTAATATCAATATGTGGGAGTATATTTTGGATAGTCCCATGATTTCCATCCAAATGGGCGGTGTTGATGTTGTATTAGGGGTCCAATGGTTCCACTCATTGGGGATAGTGGCCCTTAATTTTCAATATATTTTCATGAGATTTTCCTCAGAAGGAAAGGAAATTGATCTTAGAGGTATCCAAGGGAAAACCTCCAAGGTTATAATATCTAATAGCATGATACAATTACTAAACAAGGTACACCATGGTGTAATTGCACAATTGTGGTGACTAGATGTTCAAACATGTATGTCTTGTTCTCCATTAGATCTACAAATAGTTATCAACAATCATTCCAAGGTATTTGGAGAAATGACTAAGGGTATTCCACCTTCTCAAGATCATGACCATGATATTCATTTGAAACCAATAAGTTTAACACCTAAAAATAGGACTTACATGTATTCATATGCACATAAGAGTGAGATTGAGTGTATGATAAAATAAATGTTAGAGGTCAACATCATTAAAACTAGCCAAAGTTCATTGTCTTCACCGATCGTGATGGTTACAAAAAAGGATGGTTCTTGGCATATGTTTCAATATTATAGAGAACTCAACAAAATGACCATCAAATATAAGCTTCATTTTCCCTTCATTAATGAATTATTAAACAAATTGCATCGATAAATTTTCTTTACTAAGTTGGATCTTCATTCGAGATATCATCGAATCAACATGAGGTGGAAAGAAATTCCTAAAACATCATTTAGAACACATGAGGTTCATTATGAGTTTTTGTCTATGCCATTTGGACTTACCAATGCATCTTCAACATTTCAAATCTTGATGAATTGTATTTTCAATCCCTTCCTTAGAAAATTTGTGTTAGTATTTTTTGATGACATACTGATCTACAAAAAATGTTGGGAAGAACATGTACAACATGTTGACATAGTACTACAACTATTGGAAGAGAAACCAATTTATACAAATCATTCAAAGTGTGACTTCGGGGTTCGAGAAGTGAAATATTTGGGTCATATTTTATCTCATGAAGGTGTAAAAGTGGACCCTAACAAAATTAAAGATACAAGGGAATGGTCAATTCCCAAACCCTATAAGAAACTTAGAATATTCTAAGGATTGATAGGCTATTACAACAAGTTTGTCAAGAACTATGGTCAAATAGAATCATATCTAACAAAATTATTAAAGAAGGAAACAATTTCTTGGACTCAAGTGGCAACCAAAGAATATGAAAAAATTAAGTAGGGTATGTGTACAACTCATGTCCTATCCACACTTGACTTCACAAAAACATTTATTGTGGAGTGTGATGCCTCAGGTCATGGAATTGGTGCAACTTTAATGAAAGAAGGAAGGCCCATTTTCTTTGAAAGCATCCAACTTAAAGGAAAAACCTTACTAAAACCCAGTTATGAAAAATAAATGTTGGCCATACTACATCCAATTAATAAATGGTTCCCTTACCTAATAGGAAGAGAAATCAAAGTAAANAATGAAAGAAGGAAGGCCCATTTGCTTTGAAAGCATCCAACTTAAAGGAAAAAACTTACTAAAACCCGGTTATGAAAAATAAATGTTGGCCATACTACATCCAATTAATAAATGGTTCCCTTACCTAATAGGAAGAGAAATCAAAGTAAAAAAAAACTCATTATAGTTTGAAGTACTTCTTGGAGAAACAATTATCTTCAAATGAGATAATCCCCCATTCTCTCTCCCTCTCTCTCTATCCCCCTCCCTCCTCCTCTCTACCTCGATCTCTCTCCCTCTCTCTCAAGGCCCCTTCCCTCCCACCCTCCATGTCTCTCCATCCCTCTATC
>SNQJ01S0048759.1:41635-75237 GCA_010110895.2 Picea sitchensis
AGTAAATCCATAATCATTCATTTGTAAAGAAAATATCCATTGCACCTTGAGAAGCTCCCCAAAGGAAAGAAACATGCAATACCTTTAGTAAAATGGGGATCAAATTTTTTTGTAGTTATTTATAATATTCATTTAAAGGGAGACATTACTTAGGTCCCGTTAATAATAAGTTTCTTATATGTCAACATTTTGAGAAAATCAAGAATTGCTACTTAGGTGGTTTTGACATTAATAATACACATGCTTGGTTTGAACACAACTTTATTAGAATGGTAGATATTAAAAGTGTTTCAAGGAATTTCCTTTGGAAAACACTCTTTGTGAAATTTGTTGTCCATATTCATTAGCAACCTACCCTAACCTAGCCACCACTCTAAACTATTAGACTCTTAACGCAAGATCTCTAGGCCTCTATCCTACTATCCTAAAAACTCACGTCCATCCTTAGGACTGTATACCATTTGACTGTCCTAAGCTATTTTTGCAGCCCCAACCTACCTAACATTAACCTATTTTCATACTAGCTCACCCTAGGATATCTCCCCTTTCATGCCTAGGCCATTATCTCCCTAATGTGGGGCCATTAACCCTATTTCCTAAACATTTAGACACCCCATGACTACCTACAGAAACCCTTACTGTTGACGGTCCTGAAGTCTTAATTTAAGACCCTATTCCACTTTGACACAGCCCTAAAAACAAACTCACATACCTCATAGTTACTCCACCTAAACCACCTCCAAAACTCTCCACCCAAAATCATAGTAAAACCTTCAATTATGACTGTGTGAACATAGTCATTCCCAACCACATTTAATTTGTTTTTTACAGAGATAATTCATGGGGAACATAACCTACAATCTGCATACATAAGAGACATTAAAAATATTAACTTGTGTGCATTTGGAGGGGTTACATATCATTTCCATTTGCATATCTAGGACAAGTAGGACTAATACATATTGAATTGAAGTCAAATAGACAGTCCCAACTTCTGATATGTAATGAATTGAGAAGGATACTATTGGATTATTGGATTGACACATATGAAATGTTTTGTGGCTTTGAAATATTGATGTCTTGAAATTAGTTTGATCAAAGTCATAGATACTTCAAAGAAAATTAACATAATAAATTTGATCTTTTAGCATAAATGATCCAATCTTATCATCATAAGTTGAATTTGACAACATGGAGAATTATTTGGGAACTTGTTGGTGAAAATCATAGATTTTGAAATTGGTCTTTGATGGCTGGGCGATTTTTGTCAAGAATAAACATGTCATTTGGCTTCATTCCCTTACCATATGCCTTCAAAACTTGATGAAGAGGATGATCCAGCTTCTAATAATTATTATCTTTAATCTGAGATCATTCCCATAGATTTTGGAAACGGAAAAACGTGATATGGGTAGAAAGAAGACCGATTTGGACTCTTCAGAGCTTTCAGCGGCTTACTAGTCATGTATTTTTCCTTTTAGCCACCGAAATCTCTGATTTTCGGCGGCTTACTTGTCATGTATTTTGCCTTTTAGCTGCCAAAAGTCAAAGATTTTCGGCAGCTCATTAAACTGTAAATTTCACATTTACCGCCGAAAGCTAAAATTAACCTTTGGCCTATTTTTAGAGGTGAAATCCTCATTTAATTGAATTTATGTGAATTTGAGCCTTTCTCAAAACCTCTAAAACTTTAAGATTCAAAAATAACTCTTTTACCTAATGATCCTCTTATCATGTGATTTGGGAATATTAGCAAGTGATTTTTTATCACTAACATAACCCCAACATTATTCCTATGTGAATGACATATTTTTTTTTTTAAAAAAACCCCACCATTAGTCGCTCTAGCGGCGAACAGGTTTGTCACTTGTAAAGCCATTTCGTCGCTTGACTAAGTTTCAAACGAATATTAGTCGTTAGGCCGACTAACATTAGTCGCTAGACCGACTAATTATGGTCGCTAGAGTGACCAAGGTTATGTTTTCCGTAGAGATGATAGCAAGGCTTGTGACTAAAGTGGGTCATTAGACCAACTAGCATTAGTCGCTAGACCTACTAGTTATGGTCGCTAGAGTGAGCGAGGTTATGTTTTCCTTAGAGATGCTAGCAAGGATTGCGACTAAAGTGGGTCACTAGACCGACTAATCTTGGTGGATGGACCAACAAATGGTAAGTTTTCCATATTGTGTATAGGCTTCTTTTCTCGATGACTAGACCGACAAATATCCACATGTAGCCATTAGATCGACGAATCAATTCCAACGAAAAAACAAAATCATCTTGGTTGCAACAACGAACCTATTCTGACGAAACCACATCGCTACTTCGTCGCAAAAACATTCAAATTTAATAGTGAAGCCGCATCTCTTCTTAGAGATAGCTACCACAATTCAAGCAAGTTGTTTTCAATTTTGCAGTTTTAGAGTTTCACCCTATTTTATTTATTCAATAGAAGTTATTGTTCACTGGATATCTGTTGTTGTTCTCTGTATATTTGTGTTATTGTATTCAATCTGTTATTCCTTTCGTTCCGCTCATAAATCCAGATCACCACCTCTAACATCCAGAGCATGCGTTCTCTCCATATTCATAAAAGGACTCATCTAGATACCTTGTCTCTCTAATATTCCATCCATAAATCTACCTAGACTTGTTGATAAGGTGTCAAAAACGTCCAAGGTCATATCTAAAGTCTGCAACACTTGTTTTTATCCCAAGTTTTCCATATTTTGTATAAAAGGGAGATACACTTGGCCTTCCTCCAAGTCTCCTAACTTCCCCTTCAATGAACCAACCATCACAACATTTTGAAAATGAAAAAACTAAATGAACTCAGACTTGTCCATTTCAATAGTTCAACTTTTCTAATGGTGGAATGTACAAAAGAAAGTATGTTACTCCCTTTTTCTTGCAATCCATGTCCACAACTTTCCATCATGAAATTATTCAGGTTAACAAAGATATTCTGCAAAACTTTGTCTCTGTTGCATTCCACACCAAATAACAAGTCTACCCTCTTCAAGTGAATCCACATCATATATATTTTGCATGTGAGATGGTCATGGTTATTTTCCCAAGTGACTAAAATTTCATCCACAAAGATCCACACCTTGTTATAAACTCCCCACTCATCTAGTTAAGTCCCCAATATGGCACAATGTCAAGTTTGTCACATAAGTGGTCGTGAAGAGGAGTGCCCCATTGACTCTCAAGAAATCTATGAAACCACCTATCATAGAAGTGATAGGGCCGAAGAGAACCAAAAATATCCTATATCAACTCTCATACCACCTACCATAGAAGTGGAAATGGTGAAGAGCACTAAATATTCACCAAAATAGCTCCAATACCACCTATCACAATGCTACAATCCACCCAAAACTTTTTGCAATGACTTGGTGCACCCAAGTTGCTTTGAAACCTATGATCATGCACCATTTCCTTACCTCTTTCATGGAGGTTTGACCACACCATGACTACTACAACCGGATCATGGCTCTTCAATGAATGTTTTCCCATAAACTCTTGTTGATCTACAATAAGTTAGATACACCAAATCCTACTCAACTTAAGTTATCCAACAAGTACACTAGGCACATGTCTAATTCTGGCCTCAAAAGTTCCACATGAATACTACACTTTGTTGGTTTTATTCATATGAGATATGAGAGATATTCGATATATTATTACAATGATGAGTGTTCCATATATAGGGAACATAAGGTGACCATCCATGAACGGATGAGTCCCTTGAATAATCAACAACTATTTATTATTATCATTTACTTATATTATACTATATTTAATAATCAATAATAATTGTATTATTAATTATTATCTTTAGAGAATGTCTTCCTGATGTTGTCTGAACATCAACACTCCCTCTCAATGAGGGAGACATTTTTCAGCATGCCACTCTTATCTTTGAAGTATACAAACTTCACCCTAGACTCATGACACTTGTCTGTCAGTCTTGGGACACATCTCTCTCCCACCTGAACCGAGGAGAAACTCCTTCTGTGACTCTCCCTCTGAGCCAATTAACTCTCTCTAAGATTACGCTCACTTTGGGTCCGCATGTAATATCATTTGCATCTTGAGTCTTTATCATTCCTTGTCAAATCGCCATGACTAGGACAAAGACTATACCAAGATATTTCACCACAGACACACACCTATGAGTGAATGTTGGCTTGATGCTAACTGACACGTGGAAAGCACTTCAAGCACCACAAGTCCATATTATTCCTTGTCATGATCAGGAAGGACTATCGGGCCATTTACCACAAGTGCATTTGTGATAAATGCATCCTATCTCCTCAAGGAAGGACTACATCTGGGCCCATTTACCACAAGTGCACATTTGTGATAAATGCATCCTATCTCCCTTGGTCTACAGCCCAATATAGGAGAAGTTATGCCCGATGTTGAAACATTAACACTCCCTCTTAGCTAGGGAGGTATCTTTCCATAGTAGTACACAACTACTGTCCAGAGACACGCAGTCTCCGCCAGTGGTACAAAACCACCATAGTAGTAAAATGTTTGTCACACATGTCACTCCCATGTGGAATTCTAGAGGCTACTCCCTCTAGGAACACTTAGGGTCAACTCCCCATAGTGTATGACGTCAAGGGTCAACTCCCTTGACATGTCCTCATGTTCTCTTAACATGGGACAATGGGCTATAAGCCAAAATGCACTTATTCCTTCTCAAATAAGTGTTCCACTTATCCCTTCTCGGATAAGTGTCCTCATAGATAAACTCAACTCAATTCACAGAGGAGTACGATCTGGAGAAAGTTTGTCACGCATGGCATTCCATGTTGACTTCTAGAGGCTACACACTCTAGAAACACTAGGGTCAACTCCCATAGTGTATGATGTCAAGGGTCAACTCCCTTGACATGTCGTCATGTGCTCTCCACATGGGACATTAGGTTATAATCCCAATTGCACTTATTCCTTCTCGAATAAGTGTTCCACTTATTCCTCCTCGGGTAAGTGTCCTCACAAATCAACTCAACTTAATTCATAGAGGAGTACGATCTAGAGTAAGATTGTCACACATGGCATGCCATGTGGACTTCTAGAGGCTACACCCTCTAGAAACACTAAAGTCAACTCCCATAGTGTATGACGTCAAGGGTCAACTCCCTTGACATGTCCTCATGTGCTCTCCACATGGGACGTTGGGTTATAAGCCCAATCACACTTATCCCTTCTCGGATAAGTGCCCCACTTATCCCTTCTCGGATAAGTGTCATCACAAATCAAATCAACTCAATCACAAAGGAGTACGATCTGGAGAATGTCGCAGGAAGATGAAAACATCAATACTCCCTCTCAATGAGGGAGGCATTCTCTACCACGACAAGTCTGTCATGAAAGTACTTGAACTTTGTCTTGGTTTGGTAAGAAAATCAGCAACCTGCTCATCTGTGGGAAGGTACTGCAAAAATACTTCCTTCCTCTGCACCATGTCTCAGTTGTAATGGTACTTGATATCAATGTGGTTCGATTTGTCATGAAACAATGGATTGTTAGAGATCTTCACACAACTTTAGTTACCATAATGAATAATGGTGGATTCTAGCACATGTTCGAATAAATCGGCACAAAGCTCGTGAAGCCACACTGCTTCATGGAATGTCATACTTAATGCAATGTACTCTTCTTCTGTTGTGCTCAAAGACATAGAAGTTTGTTTCCTGGTACACCAGGAAACCATGGAAGATCCCAAAGTCAAGCAACACATCAAGGTGTTCTTTCTATCCACTACGCTCCCTACCCAATTAGAGTCAATATATTCCTGCCATAACATATCAATACTGGAAGTATATCTCAGACCATTTTGAACTATGCCTCGCAAGTATCTCAACACATGTTTCACAACAATCTAATGTGTCTATCTCAACTGACTTATAAACTGGCTAAGTGCACTCACTGCATAGCAAATATTTGGCCTGGTGTTAACCAGATACATCAATTATCCAATCAGTTGTCTGTACAGAGTTATATCAATTTCATCAAAATTGAAAGAAGACACACTTAGTTTCTTTAGATTCATCATCATTGCTATAGCCACGGGCTTGAAGTTCAGTATCTCAAACTTCTTCAATATCTCAATTATGTACTTCCCCTGACTCGGGAAGATCTCATCAGTTCTCTACCACACCGCTAGTCCCAAGTAGTAGTGAATCATACCAAGGTCCTTCAACTCGAACTTAGAGGCCAACGCATACTTGCATTTCAATAATAAAGCTCTATGTACCTGCGAGGAATAAATCATCAACGTAGAGGACCAAAATCAAGGCCTCACCATTAACAGTTTTGTAGTACATGATGGGATCAACAACACTTTTGTTGAATCCCAAACTCATCAGGTGTCCATCAATCCTCGCATACAAAGCTCGAGGTGCTTGCTTTAGTCCATACAGGGCCCTCTTCAACCTGCACACATGAGACTCCTTCTCATGTATCACGAAAGTATCTGGTTTCTCGATGTATACTTCTTCCTTAATCTCTCCATTGAGAAAGGTTATCTTTACATCCATCTGATGTACTCTCTAACCGATGGATGTTGCAAGGGAAATAATCATCCGGATAGAAGTGTATCGAGCAACAGGAGGAGATGTTTCCTCATAATCTATTCCCTCCACCTGAGAGAATCCTCTAGCAACAAATCTTTCTTTGTGCTTCTCAATGCTTCCATCAGTTGTATGTTTGATCGTATAGATCCATTTGGAAGTCACTACAGACTTCCTTTTAGGTCTCGGAACAATATCCCGCACATCATTCTTCATGATGGACTGATACTCCTCCATCATGGCATCTCTCCATACTGGTTGACTAGATGCCTCCTCATAACATGAAGGCTCAGAATCAATGATGTGGCTCATAGCTGCAACATAGCATGAATATCTTTGAGGTTTCTTGCTCTTTTGAAAGGTACCATGAGGAGTTGCATGCCCTTCTGCCTCCTGCAGAGTCTAAAAATCCCAAGTAGGTATCTTCTGACCTACTACAATATCTCTGGGAACATCAACTGGAGGTATAGGATCAATGGGATCAATAGGCTCAATTGTTTCCCTCTGAACTGTTGGAGGGTGAGGGGGAGAAGGAACCATCTCTTATTGTTTATCATTATCAATATCCATGTGAGATCCTTTATATCTCATGAAGGATACCTTCTCTCAAAGGTAATATCTTTGCTCACCTCACTTTGTCTCTGACCAGGGATATAGATCTGGTATTCCTTCAACGACTCACTGTACCCCAAAAATGTACCATTTCTGCCTAACGGGTCTAGCTTGTTCCTTTTCTCCTTGGATACATGAATGTATGTTGGACATCCAAAATATCCTAAAGTTTCCAATCTCAGGCATTAACTGTATTTACTTTATTCACGCAGAAAAGTATTAAGAAATGTTCAGCCAAACATTACAATGATTCCATTCACAATTTCTATTATAACGTCAGATTATTGAGGGTTGCTATCAATAGGTTGGATAAGCATGTTGAATTCAATATGTAGGACATTAGGTTATGGAGTGTGTTGTTAAGGAACTCCATGATGTTAAAGTCACCAGTGAAAAGACGTTCGACCTCCCAGAGTCGATGCAAGTGAAGATTCATAGGTGCAGGAAGGAATACTGCACCATCTCGATCAACAATGTCAACAAAGAAGTATAAATCAGTCTCATGATCGAATCCTGGATTTAGATGGAAACGCTCTGCCTAAGCACTCTAAGAATAAGATTGGATTGGAATAGCCTTTTGAAGCATACTCTCCTTTTGACGATGCTTATGATATCTACAATCATTGTGATGAGCTAAAAACATAGGGCCGATCAGGTTATTGAATCCTTCGATGAGCCATACAAAATGCAAAGAGAAAACCTGCTTGAAGGCATAGGGTTTTGTCATCCTGAGACAGTTGATTGGCATGCAGTGTTACTAAGCATCATACCTCAAGAACCTGGCGATAACACCCATAGAAGCCTCATCTCCCAGTAGTTAGGGTTAGAGAAAAATCAGATCTCTTTTACGGAATAAAGTAGCTTGTCTCCAAGAAGCAAGTTTCTTTCAGGATCATGGGCCTCCTATGAGGGAGTTAGTCCAGTCTTGCTCTGATACCATGTTGGTTTTCTTCTTATGAGATATGAGATATATTCGATATATCATTACAATGATGAGTGTTCCATATATAGGGAACATAAGGTGACCTTCCATGAACGGATGCGTCCCTTGAATAATCAACAACTATTTATTATTATCATTTACTTATAATATACTATATTTAATAATCAATAATAATTGCATTATTAATTATTATCTTTAGAGAATGTCTTCTCGATGTTGTCTAAACATCAACACATTTAGCCAATCTTACACTTAGATAAATGACAAGTATGCAAATAACATAAACATTTAACACATAGGAAATCCACATAAGTTATACATAACCTATGAGGTTGTGTGGCACCAAGATAGTGCCTGGAACCCTTTTATTTCCTATAGAAGAATGTTACATATGATACAATACAAATCAATGCAATGGGGAGGGAATGACCCTACCTGCAACCTAATTATGAAAATACGAACTAACTAAGGAAAATTAGCCTCATGCCCAAAATTTACACACAGCCTTGTACAAAGAATCCCAAGAACTTTCACAGGTATGCGTCGACAACCATGTTCCATTATTCTCCTTAGCAAGACAATACAAGTAACCCCATTGTTCCCCTTCCTAGAGAAATTGTAGAACTCATTGTCTCGCCCCTCCTTCGTGATTGTTTACCTTCTTGATTGATTGATCCTCGTTGCATGATCCTTAGCTCCATAAGGCATCCACTACTTATGTGTTCCTTTCCCATCACTTAGCAAGTAACATTGCATGAGAGTGAACCCAAGTCACCTCGAGGTGACTCATGCCATTAAAATTCTTTTTCACGTTGGGTCCACATTCAAGAAATATCAAACCCACAAGTCATTCATCTACCCAGGTTGACAATGCCTAGGTTTCCCTGTCCGCCAAGTCATCTCAAGAACGTCAAAGTCATCTGTCCATTCGCAACTGTTGTTTGCATCCAAGTGCACCCAAGGAATCCAATGAATTCATTCCCATGGAATATGTGCCCAAGGGAGTATGCCTAACAAGTACGTCTGTGATTATGATCTGCAACAACTTGTGCTCGAAGGAACCTTGATCATCCATCACAATTCACAAGTGAAAAGAACCCACTCAACCAATCTATATAATTCTCAGGACTCAAAATCCTCAAGTCTCTAGCCATGTCCTCCCCACTCCTTCGTGCATCCAACATGACTCATTCGCAGTGTGCGTTGTCTCTTCACAAGGGTTCCCATGTCTCTGCAGACTATCTGTGGAGCACCTTGTCTCTACAAGGGCGCCCAAGTCTATGTAGCATGTACATATTATCTTGGAAATGGGCCAAGACGTCTATTAAAAGTCTTCCTTATCAAGGCAAGCCCAAAATATGTTCCTTACCTTCATGCTAAGGAGTCTTGTCCACTCAATGTGTATATCTATCTACTTCCCTATTGTGTTCCATATAAGTTGGCCAAATAATCTCTACTACACATCTACTTCCCCTGTAATGTTCCATATAAATTGGCCAAAAAATCTCTACTATTAAAAACAAAAAAAAATCAATTATAAATTAATTATTTTTAATGTGAATAATTACCCATAATTCTAATCATAGTTTCCACATAATTCCATACAACATATCACATGCTAGTATTCCCCAACATACCCAACAACAACTTAACAATGAAAGAATGAATCGATCTTCCCAAAGGTGAAACAAATTTCTTCCCGAAAATTTACGTGCACACTAAGCTCGCTTAAAAATAATTAACCTAAGTATTAACCTTTTATATCATACATATATAAAAACATCTCTATTGAAGTATTGTAGTGTGAAATAAATTTGACTTCGCTATGTATGACTTAGTACGAATTGTGTATATCAAATTGATTCTATGTTATTTGAAAAAAGAAAGATCACTAAAAATAATGTTTCTATGAAATAATACGAGTCAATATTTTCAAAATTACATTTTTCAATCTCCATAGACAAATTTCTTGGACTCGAAACAAAAAAAGTTATATTTTTTGGATTTCACTCGGGGAAATATGTTATTTTAATTGTCTAAAGTATGTGGTATGTTTCATGTGCTAAAAAGTGAGAATGTCATGCCCACTTTTTAAAGGAACACATGTGATAGCTGCCTTTCGTTTTACCTTTTTAATCTTATACATTAGTTTTTTGAAATAAAAATTTATGGATTTATTATTAGTATAAAAGTCTCTATGGGTCTTTTTATAATGTGTTACGAATGTGTTTTTATAGATACTATGTGTTGCGAATGTGTTTTTATAGATACTCTATATGAAGAGGAATGATACAAATGATTGTTAAAAGATTATTATAATGAGAGTTTTCGTAAGGGTGTTTGACCTAATGGAAAAGTGGAAGAAAATGATAAATTTGTTTATTAAAATAAAAATATATTAAATTATAATTATTAATTTAAAATAATCATATAAAATAATGATTTAATAAGAAAATGAATTCAAAATTTTCTAAAATTAAGTAATATGAAATTGTTTTCTTTTTAATTTAATAAGTTATAAAAAATAAAAACAATTATTTTATATAAAATTATTTTAAAATTTAATATATTAAAATTTCACATTTATATTAAGAAATTGATGAAAAAGGTAAAAGCATTGTTTCTCTAAAATACTAAAGCATCATAAGTTTATTTGGCTTAATTTTGAAAAGAAAAAGTCATATTAAATATTAGATCAACTAATAATATTATTAAACAAGAGAAGGGTTGTATGATAGCATGAAATAAGATGTCATATTGTATATGTCTATTCATTCATTTCTTTTGTTAGAGAGTTTATGACTACAAAACTAACTAAAATTAAGATGGAAATTAATATAAAATGTAACGTGTAATCAAGATAAGACAAAGTAGAAGATGTATCTATGTTTATACAATTACAATGTTTTCTTAATGTTATAGATCATCCCGTTCTTCATTCATTATTTTGAATGAGCTAGATGAAATCTGAATTGACACAAGTAATGAATGTTGTAGAACCTGTTACTTATGAACAAGCTAAAGATCATAAGGAATGGAAAAATGCAATGAATGAAGAATGAAACATGGGAATTAAAAAAACTGCCTGAAAACAAAGTTCCCATAGGATTTAAATGGTTGTATAAAACCAAATATAATGCAGACGAAAGTGTTGACATATACAAGGCTAGATTAGTTGCAAAAGGATATTAAAAAAATGAAGGAATTGATTATGAGGACACGTTTGCACCTGTAGCGAAGTTAAATACAATTAGAGTCATGATTGCATTAGCTGTGCAACACAATTCGAAATCCATCAGTTAGATGTTAAATCTGCATTTCTAAATGGTGATTTAAAAGAAGAAGTTTATTTGGTTCAGCGTGAAGGATTTATAAAGAAAGGACAAGAGGATCTTGTGCGTAAGCTAAAGAAAGATTTATATGGTTTGAAACAAGCACCTAGATTTTGGTATATTAAGATTGATTCATTATTTGCACATAATGGTTTTGTGAAAAGAAAAAATGATCCTAATTTGTATGTCAAAAAGGATGAAAATGGGAATGTTGCCTTGGTATGTTTATATGTTGATGATTTGATTATAATAGGTAGTGCTTCTCACTTGATTGAAGATATTAAAATTCAGTTATCACAAATGTTTGAAATGAATGATCTTGGTGAAATGCATTATTGTTTAGGTTTGGAAATATGGAGAGAAGACACTAAAACAATGGTCACCCAGAAAATACACAAGGGAGATTCTGAAAATGTTCAATATGAGTGAAAGAAAGGCAGTGTCAAGACCTTTAGAACAAAATGTTAAGTTATCTAGTGTTTATGAAACTAAAGAGGCAAATGCTAGTTTGTATCGATAGTTGGTGGGAAGTTTGAACTATCTCACTACTACCACACCCGACATAGCATATTCAATCAGCATCCTTAGTCAGTTCATGGCTAAACCACTTGAAATCCACTGGATAGTTGCGAAGAAAGTTCTTCGATATATGAAAGGAACTGTTAATTTTGGTATTATGTATACTGATGATTGTGATGTTGATTTGACAAGTTACTTTGATTCAGATTCGGTCGAAAATCATGATGACAGGAAATCAAATTCAGGATATGCGTTCAACATTGGTACAGGGGTCATGTCATGGAGGAGTAAGAAACAACCAATTGTTTCTTTTTAATCAACAGAAGTTGAGTACAAAGCCCTATGTAATGCTTCTTGTGAAGTTGTTTGGTTAAGGAGAATTCTTGATTAAACAAATGAAGCCTATTGTTCTCAAATGTGACAATCAAAGTTCTATAAAATTGGCTCACAATCCAATTTACCATGCTAGAACAAAGCATATTGAAATCCAACACCATTTTGTAAGAGAAAAGATACAATGAAAGAAAATTGACTTGATCCATTGTAATACCACGGATATTGTGGCTGACATCTTTACCAAACCTCTTGGAAAGATGAACTTTGAAGAATGTAGAAAACAATTAGGTGTGGTAGAAAATCCATTTCTACATTAAGGTGAAGTGTTAGATACTAATGAAGAAATTCCTAAAATAGATTCAGTTGTAGTTGACTCAACGTTTGACTATACTTCTTGTTATCAGATCCATAAGAATAGGAATCTGCTTCTATGACAGTCCTATAAATGTAAGTGTTCTTTTCTTGATTAATGTATGAATTAATGTGATTTCTATCTCAATTTCTGATTTGTTCCCCTATGCTTGGAAAGTTGAAAGAGAAATTCAGATGAAGAAGCATGATATTGATGATCGGATCGATATGGGATCAAATCTATAGGCAGTGTAAAAGCTCAACCAGAGAAACTCGCATGCCCATTCAATTGTGAAATGACAGGAGCTCTTGTTAAACCAGAGCAACGTGTATGGCCATTCAAGAGTGAAAGGACAGCGAGCTCTTCTCTTTTATCAATTCCATCATTTTTGAGTGTTTGTAAAACTCATACGCCATATTATTTTAATTCATACACGTGAGGAATGAAGCGGAAGCCCACAAATTGGAGGACAGGTATAAAGACAATGAAATACCACTGGATAATGTTGAATGATGTTGAATTCTTGAATGCATGTCTCCATGGCATGTTATTAAAAGACTACTACAAAAACATAGTAGAAAAGTTTCAAGTTTTTTATTTACTTTTTTCAAATTTTCTAGTCATTTTATTCTTAAAAAACATGGTTAAAAATTATTTGAATTGTTCAATCTATAGAATTTTAATTTTAATGATTTTTCAAATTTTCTAGCCACTTTTTTTGGAAAAAAAAATATCATTTTAAAAGATTTACCCATATAAACCTTATAAAAAATACATCTACCTCTTCATATAAATATATCCCCTTAAGCATCCTACACTCATTTAATAAATGTGATTCTCCATCTCTTATGCACAATAAAACCAAAAAGGTTGGTATGACTCATTTGATAAAGGCGATTCTCCATGTCTTATGCATAATAAAACAAAAAAAGGTTAGAATTTCATACCATCATATCATTCTAAGACTTTAATACCACATGCATTTTCAAAAAAATCACCTTTCCAAGGTCATCAGACTTTAATACCACATGCATTTTCAAAAAAATCACCTTTCCAAGGTCATCGCTCCACCAGTATGTCGAATACCAAAAGAACTATCGCTCATCACGCTTGATATCTGATGCGATAATGAGAGACCGCGAGTGCTATGATCTCCAAAAGCATGGGGAGTGTAAGGTTTAGAGAGAGTATCGCTCCTATCCAACATGTCTTCCTGCAATAGACTCGTCTTTGCCTTATGGTCGGCCTAATTTTGATCCAAAGTTTAGAGGATTTTTTTATTTTTTTTCTCTTATTTACGTGGATACTTAATATAGGAAAAAACCACGAAGCAATGATAGTCAATATTCTTACTATTCAAGGGAGAATTACAATAGTCAACACATGCATACAACTATCCTCTCCTCTCATACACACTGCACTCCAGAATATTGTGTCTTTCTCACACACTCCTCAGCTCTATGGGTATGCTCGTCAAACAATTAGACAACAAGATTATAATAATTTCCACCAGTTACACAAATTGTTCAATAAAATGTGCATGCTTACACATTGTAAATTTAGTTGATATGCATATACATGCTACCTAAATTAGTTGACACTTTTTAAACAAATACAGTACTAACATTGACGACAACCATCCAACCAAACACAAACACTACTAAATTATTCAGCTGATGGCCGCAAATGAGATTATTGAACAAAATTGCATTCACTCTCAACTACAATTCTTACAACATTCAGGCCTGCCAACAAAAATATCTCTTAAAAGGAGGAAAAGACTAACAATTTCTCTGTGATATATATAGAACCTTTGAAATGTTGGCTGCAATAGACAACCTCATCACTTATGTATTAAGTCCTTGCGATAGATTTTCAGGGAAACCGGTATTGCGGTGAGAAGAATGATCTAGGCCAAAGTTTTTCCCATGTTTTTAAAGGTCTCGAGCAATGTCAGTATTCATACTACCATGATAGCAAATATCTATCTTCTTATGTGCCCCACTTTGAAGGAATCCTAGCCACCCTTCCTTGGGCTCTACTAGGCCCTGCCATGGCTGCATAATAATAATCTCTCGATTGGTTACTCTCCATTATCAAGATTCACTGTTTTCTTGCATGATTGTGTTCTGTTAGATATTAATGAAGAAATTCCTAAAATAGAATCAGTAGTAGTTGACTCCACGTTTTCCTCTACGTGTTGTTATCAAATCCATAATAATAGGAATATGTTACTTGTGTGAGAGTCTTATAAATGTAAGTGTACTTTTCTTGATTAATGGATGAATTAACGTGAGTTCTATCTCACTTTTTGATTTGGTATCAGAGCTCAGGAGAAGTTAGCCATCGTTTGCCTAACCGTGAGCGTGAGATGTGCAAATTGTGAGTTTTTTCTTTGAAATTTGGCACGTAAGTTGTTGGCGATTGTTGCAAGTGTATTTTTCGGTTGTCCCTTGGATTAGGTACGTATAGGAGCTGTTTTTTTGTTTATTACAGCATGTACACTAACTGGTGTGAAGGAGGATCCCACACTATTGACTCATGTTGTTGTTGGCGGCCAACTACCTGCGTGAAGAGTGGAGATAGCCTGGTATTGTTATGCCATCTATTGATCCCTACGAAAATCCCTGATTTCGATTGCACAACCACCATCGTTTATGCCTTCTACTCAAATTGAGCTCTCCCTATTATATTGTTGAGTGTGTGTTGTCATTCTCAACAATTCGCTCGATCTGAATTAGTTTTTCCTTGCTGCTGCTGGGAAGCCCACAAACTTGTTGTGAAGCTATATATGTTGTGGAGGAATCTTGAGAACTATCCCTGAAACCATGATACATTCGTTTAAAGAGGTATTTCCACATATTTTTTGAGTTGTTCAATGATTTTCTGCAGAAATGTTAAATTCATTCACTGATAATTATCTGAATGAAGCATCTAAGCTCGATGGTGATAATTACATTAAGTGGAAATTTAAGATATTGACGATTTTTGAAGCTTGGAATGTGTGGGCTATTGTAAATGGAGACAAAACCAAACCCACAGGTGTTGTTGATACAAATTGGGAGAATCAGGAAACGAAGGTTAAAGTGTTTTTGTGGATGTCTGTCAAGGACAGTATAATTCCACACATTAGAGACTATAAAATGTCCAAGGAGACCTAGGAGATATTGAAAGGTTTATATGAAAATACAAACTCAAATAGAATTGTGTTTTTGAAGACTAAGTTACTTTCCATAAAAATGGAAGCAAATGAAAATATTACCACCTATGTTTCCAGAATTAAAGATCTAAGTGATCAGTTAAGTGCAATTGGTGAAAAAGTTTCAAAATATGACATGGTAACTATTACATTAAAAGGGTTAATCAGAGATTATCATGTCTTTATTTCAAATCTAGGAGGTAGAGCACAACCACCTACGTTTTCTGAATTGACAGTGATTCTTCTACAAGAAGAAGAAAGAATGAAGGTGTTTGAGATGGACTCTCATACTTCAGAATTGGCGTTAGTAGCCAAATGGAAACAACCATACAGGGGCAAGCCATGGGACAAACACAAAACAAACAAGTTTCAACCAAGGAATAGAGGTATGACTCAATCAAAATTTGGTGCACATGAAAAGAAAAATGATGATTGTTTTTATTGTGGGAAACCTGGCCATCATGCTGAAGATTGTTGTAAAAGGAAAACTAATGAATCTAAATAGAAGTTCAAAAAACATAATGGAAATTATATGAAAAGTGACACCTTTACCAATGATGGTTTTAGGAATCTAAAGTTGTTTATTTTGAAAGCTGCATTGTTCATAGAAACTGACGATGAATGTGCATGGTTGATAGATTCAGGAGCCTCATATCATATGTCTTGTAACAAAGAATGGTTTGATGAATATCATGAGAGCACGGATGAAGCACACATATATTTAGGAGATAACAGATCCCATCAGGTTTAGGGTTATGGAGTAATATGTATGAATTTACCTAATGGGAAAATGAAACAGATTCACAATATGTTGTATGTTCTAGGCATCAAAAAGAACTTGATATATATTTCCACAATAACTAATCAAAATTTGAATGTAGAATTTATGCAAACTCAATGTTTTGTGAAGGATATTCAGAATCATTATAAATTCATGGCCACGGGAACAAGAATTGGAGGTCTTTATAAGCTTGATCTAACAAGGGGCACTCATCAAGCATTGACATCTACAACAATGTCAACAATTGAGCTATGGCATCGCAAATATGGACATCTTAATCAAAATGACTTAGTGCTACTTTAGAAGAAATTGATGGTCGAAGTACTACCTATTTTGAAAAATGAGAATATAGAATATGAAGCTTCTGCACTAGGTAAGCAACATAGAGAAGAAATTCCAGTGCATAAAGAGAATAAACAATGAGAGATAATTGAATTAATACATATTGAAGTCTGTGGTCCCATGCAAACCATGTCACTTGGAGGTGCAAGGTATTTTCTTATATTTGTTGATGACAGATATATATTTACTTGGGATTATTTTATAAGGAAAAAGAGTGATGTATTTGAATATTTTAATGAGTTTAAAACTATGGTGGAAAATCAGACAGACAAATGCATCAAGATTATAAGATCTCATCAAGGTGGAGAATATACCTCAGGAGCTTTTGATAGCTACTGTAAGAACAATGGGATCATTCAACAATTCACTTTGTCTCATACACCACAACAAAATGGTGTAGCTGAAAGGAAGAACATGACATTAGTGGAATGTTCTCGCAACATGTCAAAAGGTAAAAAAAATTGTAATGGTTTTTGGGCAGAATCCATTAGTGCTACTGTTTATTTGAAAAATAGAAGTCCAACTAAGATTCTAGATTTGATAATGCCTTTTGAAGTCTTTTATGTCTATAAACCTGAATTTGGTCATTTAAGAATATTTGGTTCCAAGGCATCTGCTCATATTCCAAAAGATGAGAGAAAGAAAATTGATGCAAAATCTGTTAAGTGTGTATTCCTTGGTTATTGTGATGATCATAAGGCTTACAAGTTCTTTGATCTTAGTGCACATAAGTTGATTGTCAGCATAGATGTGATTTTTCATGAAAATACAAATGACGAGATAAGTAAAAATGATGTTTGGTATACTCCTTATGACAATGATGCTCATGTAAAATTTGAGATAGATGGTGAACAAGAACAGGTACATGACCAGGAATAGATACAGGAACAAAGTGGAAGAAACATGGATACTACAAACACTCTTGAGTCACCCATAAGGGATATTACGCCATAGAACAAAAGAAATGAAAGTGGTGGAACTGAAAGGAAGTCATCACGAACAATTCAGGTACCTTCTAGGTATAAAGATTATGCATTGATGACACAAGTAATGAATGTTGTAGAACCTGTTACTTATGAACAATCTGAAAATCATAAGGAATGGAAAAATGAAATGAATGAAGAATATGAATCAATAATGAAGAATGAAACATGGGAATTAAAAAAACTGCCTGAAAACAAAGTTCCCATAGGATCTAAATGGTTGTATAAATCCAAATATAATGCAGACGAAAGTGTTGACAAATACAAGGCTAGATTAGTTGCAAAAGGATATTAACAAAAGGAAGGAATTGATTATGAGGACACGTTTGCACTTGTAGCTAAGTTAAATACAATTAGAATCATGATTGCATTAGCTACACAACACAATTCGAAATCCATCAGTTAGATGTTAAATCTGCATTTTTGAATGGTGATTTATAAGAAGAAGTTTATTTGGTTCAACATGAAGGATTTATAAAGAAAGAACAAGAGGATCTTGTGTGTAAGCTAAAGAAAGATTTATATGGTTTGAAACCAACACCTAGATCTTGGTATATTAAGATTGATTCATTCTTTTCACATAATCGTTTTGTGAAAACAAAAAATGATCCTAACTTGTATGTCAAAAAGGATGAAAATCAGAATGTTGCCTTGGTATATTTATATGTTGATGATTTGATTATTATAGGTAGTGCTTCTCACTTGATTGAATATATTAAAATTCAGTTATCACAAATGTTTGAAATGAAGGATCTTGGTGAAATGCATTATTGTTTAGGTTTGGAAATATAGAGAGAAGACGGTAAAACAATGGTCACTCAGCAAATACACAAGGGAGATTCTGAAAAGGTTCAACATGAGTGAAAGAAAGGCAGTGTCAACACCTTTCGAACAAAATGTTAAGTTATCTAGTGTTTATGAAACTAAAGAGGCAAATGGTAGTTTGTATCGATAGTTGTTGGGAAGTTTGAACTATCTCACTACTACCACACCAGACATAGCATATTCAGTCAACATCCTTAGTCAGTTCATGGCTAAACCACTTGAAAGCCACTGGATAGTTGCGAAGAAAGTTCTTCGATATATGAAAGGAACTATTAATTTTGGTATTATGTATACTGATGATTATGATGTTGATTTGACAAGTTACTTTGATTCAGATTGGGCGGAAAATCCTGATGACAGGAAATCAAATTCAGGATATGCATTCAACATTGGTATAGGGGTCATGTCATGGAGGCGTATGAAACAACCAACTATTTCTTTTCAATCAACAGAAGTTGAGTAGAAAGATCTATGTAATGATACTTGTGAAGTTGTTTGGTTAAGGAGAATTCTTGAAGATATTGGCAATAAACAAATGAATCTTACGGTTCTCAAATGTGACAATCAAAGTTCTATTAAATTGGCTCACAATCCAATTTATCATGCTAGAACAAAGCATATTGAAATCCAACACCATTTTGTAAGAGAAAAGATACAGTGAAAGAAAATTGACTTGATCTATTGTGATACCACGGATAATGTGGCTGACATCTTTACCAAACCTATTGGAAAGATGAACTTTGACTCTACTTGATTTTATTAGATCCATAAGAATAGGAATCTGCTTGTGTGACAATGCTATAAATGTAAGTGTTCTTTTCTTGAATAATAGATGAATTAACCTGAGTTCTATCTCACTTTTTGATTTGTTCCCCTATGCTTGGAACGCCAAAAGCGAAATTCAGATGAAGAAGCATGATATTGATGATCGGATCGATATGAGATCAAATCTATAAGCAATGTAAAAGATCAACCAGAGAAACTCACATGTCCATTCAAGTGTGAATGGACAAAATCTCTTGTTCAACTAGAGCAACGTGTATGCCCATTCAAGTGTGAAAGGACAACGAGCTCTCCTCTTTTGCCAATTCCATCGTTTTCGAATGTTTGTAAAACTCACATACGCCATATTATTTTAATTCATACACGTGAGGAATGAACCGGAAGACCACAGATTGGAGGACATGTATAAAGACAACAAAATGACACTAGATAATGTTGAATGATGTTGAATTCTTGAATGCATGTATCCATGGCATGTTATTAAAAGAATACTACAAAAACGTAGAATAAAAGTTTCAAGGCTCTTATTTACTTTTTTCAAATTTTCTAACCATTTTTCTCTTAAAAAACATGGTTAAAAATTATTTGAATTGTAAATTTGAGTTGTTAAATCTATAAAATTTTAATTTTAATGATTTTTCAAATTTTCAAGCCATTTTTTTGAAAAAAAAAATATTAATTTAAAAGATTTACCCATAAAAACCTTTAAAAAAATACATCTACCTCTTCATATAAATATATCCCCTTAAGCATCCTCCACTCATTTAATAAATGAGATTCCCCGTCTCTTATTCACAATAAAACAAAAAAGGTTGGTATGACTCATTTGATAAAGGAGATTCTCCATGTCTTATGCATAATAAAACAAAAAAAAATAAAAAATGGTATGACTCATTTAATAAAAATGATTCTCCTTGTCTTATGCATAATAAAACAAAAAATGTTAGAATTTCATACCATCATATCATTCTCAGACTTTAATACCACATGCATTTTCAAATAAATCACCTTTCCAAGGTCATCGCTCCACCTATGTGTCGAATACCCAAAGAATTATCGCTCATCGCACTTGATATGTGATGTGATAATGAGAGACTGTGAGTGCTATGATCTCCAAAAGAATGGGGAGTGTAAGGTTTAGAGCGACTATCGCTCCTCTCCTGCACGTCTTCCTGCGACAGACTCGTCTTTGCCTTATGGTCGGCCTAATTTTGATCCAAATTTTAGAGGATTTTCTTTTATTTTTTTTGTTCTCTTATTTATGTGGAAACTTAATATAGGAAAAAACCACGGAGCAATGATAGTCAATATTCTTACTATTCAAGGGAGAATTACAATAGTCAACACATCAATACAACCATACAACCATCCTCTCCTCTCATACACACTGCACTCCACAATATTGTGTCTTTCTCACACACTCCTCAACTCTATGGGTATGCTCGTCAAACAGTTAGACAACATGATTATAATAATATCCACCAGTTACACAAATTGTTCAATGAAAAGTGCATGCTTACACATTGTAAATTTAGTGACACTTTTTCAACAGATACACTACTAATATTGACGACAACCATCCAACCAAACACAAACACTACTAAATTATTCAGCCAGTGGCTGCAAATGAGATTATTGAACAAAATTGCATTCACTCTCAACTACAATTCTTACAGCATTCAGGTCTACCAACAAAAATCTCTATTAAAAGAAGGAAAAGACTAACGATTTCTCTGTGATGTCTACAGAACCTTTGAAATGTTGGTTGTAATAGACAACCTCATCGCTCACATATTAAGTCCTTGTGATAGATTTTCAGGGCAACCAGTATTGTAGCGAGAAGGAATGATCTAGGCCAAAGTTTTTCCCATGTTTTTAAAGGTATCAGGCAATGCCAGTATTCATACTACCATGAAAGAAAATATTTGGCTTCTTATGTACCTCGCTTCAAAGGAATCCTAGCCACCCTTCCTTGGGCTCTACCAGGCCCTACCATGGCTGCATAATAATAATCTCCCAATTGGTTACCCTCCATTATCAAGATTCACAATTTTCTTGCATGATTGTGCTCTATTAGATATTAATGAAGAAATTCCTAAAATAGAATCAATTGTAGCTGACTCCACATTTTCCTCTACGTGTTGTTATCAGATCGATAATAATAGGAATATGTTGCTTGTGTGACAGTGTTATAAATGTAAGTATTCTTTTCTTGATTAATGGATGAATTAACGTGAGTTCTATCTCACTTTCTGATTTGGTATCAGAGCTCAGGAGAAGTTAGCCACCATCTGCCTAACCATGAGCATGAGCTATGCGAATTGTGATTTTTGTCTTTGAAATTTGGCGTGTAAGTTGTTGGCCATTGTTGCAGGTGTATTTTTCGATTGTCCCTTGGATTAGGCACGTATAGGAGTTGTTTTTTTGTTTATTACAGTGTGTACACTGATTGGTGTGAAGGAGGAGCCCGCACTGTCGACTCATGTTGTTGTTGGCACCCAAGTTCCTACGTGAAGAGTGGAGATAGCCATTTATTGTTATACCCTCTATTGATCCCTACGAAAATCCCTGATTTCGATTGCGCAGGCACCATCGTTTATGCCTTCTACTCGATCTGAGCTCTCCCTATTATATTGTTGAGTGTGTGTTGTCATTCTTAGCAGTTCGCCCGATCTAAATTAGTTGTTTGTTTCTGATGCTGGGAAGCCCAAGAACTTGTTGTGAAGCTATATATGTTGTGGAGGAATCCTGAGAACTATCCCTGAAACTGTGAGAGATTCGTTTAAAAATGTATTTCCACGTATTTTTTGAGTCGTTCAATGATTTTCTGCAGAAATGTGAAATTCATTCATAGATAATTATTTGAATGAAGCATCTAAGCTCAATGGTGATAATTACATTAACTGGAAATTTAAGATATTGCCTATTTTTTAAGCATGGAATGTGTGGGCTATTGTAAATGGAGACGAAACCAAACCCACAGGTGTTGGTGCTACAGATTAAGAGAAACGCGAAATGAAGGCTAAAGTGTTGTTGAAGATGTCTGTCAAGGATAGTATAATTCCACACATTAGAGACTGTAAAATGTCCAAGAAGACCTGGGAGATATTGAAAGGTTTATATGAAAATACAAACTCAAATAGAATTCTGTTTTTGAAGACTAGGTTACTGTCCATAAAAATGGAAGCAAATGAAAATATTACCACCGATGTTTCCAGAATTAAAGATCTAAGTGATCAGTTAAGTGCAATTGGTGAAAAAGTTTCAAAACATGACATGGTAACTATTACATTAAAAGGGTTAATCAGAGATTATCATGTCTTTATTTCAAGTCTAGGAGGTAGAGCACAACCACCTACATTTTCTGAATTGACAGGGATTCTTCTACAAGAAGAAGTAAGAATGAAGGTGTTTGAGATGGACTCTCATACTTTAGAATTAGAATTAGTAGCCAAAGCGAAACAACCATACAGGGGCAAGCCATGGGACATACAAAAAACAAACAAGTTTGAACCAAGGAATAGAGGTATGACTCAATCGAAATTTGATGCACATGAAAAGAAAAATGATGATTGTTTTTATTGTGGGAAACATGGCCATCATGCTAAAGATTGTTGTAAAAGGAAAACTAATGAATCTAAACAGAAGTTCAGAAAACATAATGAAAATTATATGAAATGTGACACCTCTATCAATGATGGCTTTAGGAATCTAAAGTTGTTTATTTCCAAAGTTGCATTGTCCGTAGAAACTGATTAGGAATGTGCATGGTTCATATATTTAGGATCCTCAGATCATATGTCTGGTAACAAAGAATGGTTTGATGAATATCATGAGAGTACAGATGAAACACACATATATTTAGGAGATAACAGATCTCATCAGATTCAGGGTGATGGATTAATATGTATGAATTTACCTAATGGGAAAATGAAATAGATTCACAATATGTTGTATGTTCGAGGCATAAAAAAGAACTTGATATCTGTTTCCACAATAACTGATCAAAATTTGAATGTAGAATTTATGCAATCTCAATTTTTTGTGAAGGATATTCAGAATCATTATAAATTCAAAGCCACGGGAACAAGAATTGGAGGTCTTTATAAGCTTGATGTAACAAGGGGCACTCATCAAGCATTGACATCTACAACAATGTCAACAATTGAGCTATGTCATCGCAGATATGGACATCTTAATCAAAATGACTTAGTGCTACTTTAGAAGAAATTGATGGTTGAAGTACTTCCTGTTTTGAAAAATGAGCATGTAGAATGTTAAGCTTGTGCACTAGGTAAGCAACATAGGGAAGAAATTCCAGTGCATAAAGAGAATAAACAATGAGAGATAATTGACTTAATACATACTGATGTCTGTGGTACCATGCAAACCATGTCACTTGGAGGTTCAAGTTATTTTATTATATTTGTTGATGAAAGATCTAGATTTACTTGGGCTTATTTTATAAGGAAAAAGAGTTATGTATTTGAATATTTTAAGGAGTTTAAAACTATGGCGGAAAATCAGACAGACAAATGCATCAAGATTATAAGATCTGATGAAGGTGGAGAATATACCTCAGGAGCTTTTGATAGCTATTGCAAGAACAATGGGATCATTCAACAATTCACTCTGTCTCATACACCACAACAAAATGGTGTAGCTGAAAGAAAGAACAAGACATTAGTGGAATGTGCTCGCAACATGTTGAATGGTAAAAAAAATTGTAATGGTTTTTGGGCAGAATCTATTAATACTACTGTTTATTTGAAAAATAAAAGTCCAACTAAGATTCTAGATCTGATAATGCCTTTTGAAGTATTTTAGGTCTATAAACTTGAAGTTGGTCATTTAACAATATTTGGTTCCATGGCGTTTGCTCATATTCCAAAAGATGAGAGAAGGAAACTTGATGAAAAATCCGTTAAGTGTGTATTCCTTGGCTATTGTTATGATCATAAGGCATACAAGTTGTTTGATCTTAGTGCACATAAGTTGATTGTAAGCAGAGATGTGATTTTTCATGAAAATACAAATGATGAGATAAGTAAAAATGATGTTTGGTATACTCCTTATGACAATGATGCTCATGTACAATTTGAGATAGATGATGAACAAGAACAGGTACATGACCAAGAATAGGTACATGAACAAAGTGGAAGCAACATGGATACTACAAACACTCTTGAGTCACCCAGAAGGGATATTACGCCACAGAAATAAAGAAATGAAAGTGGTGGAACTCAAAGGAAGTCACGAGGAACAAATCAGGTACCTTCTAGGTATAAAGATTATGCATTGATGACACAAGTAATGAATGTTGTAGAACCCGTTACTTATGAACAAGCTAAAGGTCATAAGGAATGGAAAAATCCAATGAATGAAGAATGTGAATCAATAATGAAGAATGAAACATGGGAATAAAAAAAACTGCCAGAAAACAAAGTTCCCATAGGATCTAAATGGTTGTATAAAACCAAATATAATCCAGACGGAAGTGTTGGCAAATACAAGGCTATATTAGTTGCAAAAGGATATTCACAAAAGGAAGGAATTGATTATGAGGACATGTTTGCACCTGTAGCTAAGTTAAATACAATTAGAGTCATGATTGCATTAGCTACACAACACAATTCAAAATCCATCAGTTAGATGTTAAATCTGCATTTCTGAATGGTGATTTAAAAGAAGAAGTTTATTTGGTTCAACGTGAAGGATTTATAAAGAAAGGACAAGAGGATCTTGTGTGTAAGCTAAAGCAAGATATATATGGTTTGAAACAAGCACCTAGATCTTGGTATATTAAGACTGATTCATTCTTTACACATAATGGTTTTGTGAAAAGAAAAAATGATCCTAATTTGTATGTCAAAAAGGATGAAAATGGGAATTTTCCCTTGGTATCTTTATATGTTGATGATTTGATTATAACAGGTAGTGCTTCTCACTTGATTGAAGATATTGAAATTCAGTTATCACAAATGTTTGAAATGAAGAATCTTGGTGAAATGCATTATTGTTTAGGTTTGGAAATATGGAGAGAAGACGGTAAAACAATGGTCACTCAACAAATACACAAGGGAGATTCTGAAAAGGTTCAATATGAGTGAAAGAAAGGCAGTGTCAACACCTTTAGAACAAAATGTTAAGTTATCTATTGCTGATGAAACTAAAGAGGCAAATGGTAGTTTGTATCGATAGTGGTGGGAAGTTTGAACTATCTCACTACTACCACACCAGACATAGCATATTCAGTCAACATCCTTAGTCAGTTCATGGATAGACCACTTGAAAGCCACTGGATAGTTGTGAAGAAAGTTCTTCGATATATGAAAGGAACTGTTAATTTTTGTATTATGTATATTGATGATTGTGATGTTGATTTTACAAGTTACTTTGATTCAAATTGGGCCGAAAATCCTGATGATAGGGAATCAAATTCAGGATAGGCATTCAACATTGGTACAGGGATCATCTCATGGAGGAGTAAGAAACAACCAACTGTTTCTTTTTAATGAACATAAGATGAGTACAAAGATCTATGTAATGCTACTTGTGAAGTTGTTTGGTTAAGGAGAATTCTTGAAGATATTGGCAATAAAAAATGAAGCCTACTGTTCTAAAATATGACAATCAAAGTTCTATTAAATTGGCTCACAATCCAATTTATCATGCTAGAACAAAGCATATTGAAATCCAACACCATTTTGTAAGAGAAAAGATACAGTGTGAAACTCAACACCATTTTGTAAGAGAAAAGATACGTTGAAAGAAATTGACTTGAAATCCAAAATTACGTCTTATGCATAATAAAAGGAAATATATATATAAATATATATATATATATATATATATATATATATATATATATATATATATATCCCTTTAAGCATCCTCCACTCATTTAAAAAAATGTGATTCTCCATCTCTTAAGTGCAATCACCTCACAATAAAAAAAAAAAAAAAAAAGTTGGTATGACTCATTTGATAAAGGCGATTCTCTATGTCTTATGAATAATAAAAGAAAAAAAAAAAATTGGCATGACTCATTTAATAAAAACGATTCTCCTTGTCTTATGCATAATAAAACCAAAAAAGGTTAGAATTTCATATCATCATATCATTCTAAGACTTTAATCCCACATGCATTTTCAAAAATACACCTTTCCAAGGTCATCGCTCCACCGATATGTCGAATACCCAAAGAACTATCGCTCCACCAGTATGTCGAACACCCAAAGAACTATCTCTCATCACGCTTGATATGTGATGCGATAATCAGAGACCGTGAGTGCTATGATCTCCAAAATCATGGGGAGTGTAAGGTTTAGAGCGACTATCGCTCCTCTCCAACACGTCGTCCTGCAATAGACTCATCTTTGCCTTATGGTCGGCCTAATTTTGATACAAAGTTTAGAGGATTCTCCCCTCTCAAGGGAGCAATGAGCAATGAAAAAACAATGATGCAATGATAGTCAATATTCTTATTATTCAAGGGAGAATTACAATGTTCAACACATGCATACAACCATCCTCTCCTCTCATACACACTACACTCCACAGTATTGTGTCTTTCTCACACACTCGTCACCTCTATGGATATGCTCGTCAAATAGTTAGACAACGTGATTATAATAATATCCACTAGTTACACAAATTGTTCAATGAAAAGTGCATGCTTACACATTGTAAATTTAGTTGATATGCATATACATGCTACCTAAATTAGTTGATACTTTTTCAACAAATACAGTACTAACATTGACAACAACCATCCAACCAAACACAAACACTACTAAATTATTCAGTTGGTGGCCGCAAATGAGATTATTGAACAAAATTTCATTCACTATCAATGATCTAGGCCACAGTTTTTCCCATGTTTTTAAATGTCTCGAGCAATGCCAGTATTCATAGTACCATGAAAGAAAATATATGGTTTCTTATGTACCCCGCTTCGGAGGAAGCCTAGCCACCCTTCCTTGTGCTCTACCAGGCCTTGCCATGGCTGCATATTAATAATATCCCGATTGGTAACTCTCCATTATCAAGATTCACATTTTTATTGCATGATTATGTTATGTTATATATTCATGAAGAAATTCCTAAAATAGAATCAGTTATAGATGACTCCACATTTTCCTCTACATGTTGTTAACAGATCCATAATAATAGGAATATGTTGCTTGTGTGATAGTCTTATAAATGTAGGTGTTCTTTTCTTGATTAATGGATGAATTAATGTGAGTTCTATCTCACTTTTTGATTTTGTATCAGAGCTCAGGAGAAGTTAGCCACCGTCTTCCTAACCATGAGCGTGAGCTGTGCGAATTGTGAGTTTTGTATTTGAAATTTGGCGTGTAAATTTTTGGCCATTGTTGCAAATGTATTTTTCAGTTGTCCCTTAGATTAGGCACGTATAGGATCTTTTTTTTTGTTTATTACAGAGTGTACAATGACTGGTGTGAAAGAGGATCCCGCACTGTCAACTCATGTTGTTGTTGGTGCCCAACTTTCTGTGTGAAGAGTGGAGATAGCCTGGTATTGTTATGCTCTCTATTGATCCCTACAAAAATCCCTCATTTCGATTGCGCAGGCACCATCGTTTATGCCTTCTACTCGATCTGATCTCTCCCTATTATATTGTTGAGTGTATGTTGTCATTCTCAACAATTTGCCCGATCTGAATTAGTTGTTCCTTGCTGCTATTGGGAAGCCCAAGAACTTATTGTGAAGCTATATACGTTGTGTAGGAATCCTGAGAACTATCCCTGAAACTGTGAGACATTACTTTAAAGAGGTATTTCCACATTTTTTTGAGTTGTTCAATGATTTTCTGCAGAAATGTCAAATTCATTCATAGATAATTATTTGAATGAAGCATCTAAGATCGATGGTGATAATTACATTAACTGGAAATTTAAAATATTGACTATTTTTTAAGCATGGAATGTGTGGGCTATTGTAAATGGAGACGAAACCAAACCCAAAGGTGTCGTTGATACAGATTGGGAAAAACGAGAAACGAAGGCTAAAGTGTTGTTGTGGATGTCTGCCAAGGACAGTATAATTCCACACATTGGAGATTGTAAAACGTCCAAGGAGACGTGGGAGATATTGAAAGGTTTATATGAAAATACAAACTCAAATAGAATTCTGTTTTTGAAGACTAAGTTACTGTCAATAAAAATGGAGCAAATGAAAATATTACCACCTATGTTTCTAGAATTAAAGATCTAAGTGATCAGTTAAGTGCAATTGGTGAAAAAGTTTCAAAATATGACATGGTAACTATTACATTAAAAGGGTTAATAAGAGATTATCATGTCTTTATTTCAAGTCTAGGAGGTAGAGCACAACCACCTACGTTTTCTGAATTGACAGGGATTCTTCTATAAGAAGAAGAAAAAATGAAGGTGTTTGAGATGGACTCTCATGCTTCAGAATTGGCGTTAGTAGCCAAAGGGAAACAACCATACAGGGGCAAGCCATGGGACATACACAAAACAAACAAGTTTCAACCAATGAATAGAGGTATGACTCAATCCAAATTTGATGCACATGAAAGCAAAAATGATTATTGTTTTTATTGTGGGAAACCTGGCCGTCATGCTAAAGATTGTTGTAAAAGGAAAAAAAATGAATCCAAATAGAAGTTCAAAAAACATAATGGAAATTATATGAAAAGTGACACCTCTATCAATGATGGTTTTAGGAATCTAAAGTTGTTTATTTCCAAAGCTGGATTGTCCGCAGAAACTGATGATGAATGTGCATGGTTCATAGATTCAGGAGCCTCAAATCATATGTCTTGTAACAAAGAATTGTTTCATGAATATCATGAGAGAACAGATGAAATACACATATATTTAGGAGATAACAGATCTCATCAGATTCATAGTGATGGAGTAATATGTATGAATTTACCGAAAGGGAAAATGAAACGGATTCACAATATGTTGTATGTTCCAGGCATAAAAAATAACTTGATATTTGTTTCCACAATAACTGATCAAAATTTGAAAGTAGAATTTATGCATTCTCATTGTTTTGTGAAGGATATTCAGAATCATTATAAATTCATAGCCACGGGAATAAGAATTGGAGGTCTTTATAAGCTTTATGTAACAAGGGTCACTCATCAAGCATTGGCATCTACAACAATGTCAACAATTGAGCTATGGAATCGTAGATATGGACCTCTTAATCAAAAAGACTTAGTGCTACTTTAAAACAAATTGATGGTTGAAGTACTTCATGTTTTAAAAAATGAGCATATAGAATGTGAAGCTTGTGCACTAGGTAAGCAACATAGGGAAGAAATTCCAGTGCATAAAGAGAATAAACAATGAGAGATAATTGAATTAATACATATTGATGTATGTGGTCCCATGCAAACCATGTTACTTGGAGGTGCAAGGTATCTTCTTATATTTGTTGCTGACAGATCTAGATTTACTTGGGCTTATTTTATAAGGAAAAAGTGTGATGTATTTGAATATTTTAAGGAGTTTAAAACTATGGTGGAAAATCAGATAGACAAATGCATCAAGATTATAAGATCTGATCAAGGTGGAGAATATACCTCAGGAGATTTTGATAGCTAGTGAAAGAACAATGGGATCATTCAACAATTCACTCTGTCTCATACACCAAAACAAAATGGTGTAGCTGAAAGGAAGAACATGACATTAGTGGAATGTGCTCGTAACATGTTCAAAGGTAAAAAAAATTGTAATGGTTTTTGGGCAGAATCCATTAACACTATTGTTTATTTGAAAATTTGAATTCCAACTAAAATTCTAGATCTGATAATGCCTTTTGAAGTATTTTATGTCTATAAACCTGAAGTTGGTCATTTAAGAATATTTTGTTCCAAGGCATTTGCTCATATTCTAAAAGATGAGAGAAGGAAACTTGATGCAAAATCTGTTAAGTTTGTATTCCTTGGTTATTGTGATGATCATAAGGCATACAAGTTGTTTGATCTTAGTGCACATAAGTTGATTGTAAGCAGAGATGTGATTTTTCATGAAAATACAAATGATGAGATAAGTAAAAATGATGTTTGGCATACTCTTTATGACAATGATGCTCATGTAAAATTTGAGATAGATGATGAAGAAGAACAGGTACATGACTAGGAATAGGTACAAGAACAAAGTGGAAGCAACATGGATACTACAAACACTCTTGAGTCACCCATAAGGGATATTACGCCATAGACCAAAAGAAATGAAAGTGGTGGAACTCAAAGGAAGTCATCACGAAAAATTCAGGTACTTTCTAGGTATAGAGATTATGCATAGATGACACAAGTAATGAATGTTGTAGAACCTGTTACTCATGAACAAGATAAAGATCATAAGGAATGTCAAAATGCAATTAATGAAGAATATGAATCAATAATGAAGAATGAAACATGGGAATTAAAAAAACTGCTCGAAAACAAAGTTGCCATAGGATCTAAATGGATGTATAAAACCAAATATAATGCAGATGGAAGTGTTGACAAATTCAAGGCTAGATTAGTTGCAAAAGGATATTCACAAAAGGAAGGAATTTATTATGAGGACATGTTTTCACCTGTAGCTAAGTTAAATACAATTAGAGTCATGATTGCATTAGCTACACAACACAGTTTGAAATCCATCAGTTAGATCTTAAATCTGCATTTCTGAATGGTGATTTAAAAGAAGAAGTTTATTTGGTTCAGTGTGAAGGATTTATAAAGAAAGGACAAGAGGATCTTTTGTGTAAGATAAAGAAAGATTTATATGGCTTGAAACAAGCACCTAGATCTTGGTATATTAAGAATTATTCATTCTTTGCACATAATGGTTTTGTGAAAAGAAAAAATGATCCTAATTTTTATGTCAAAAAGGATGAAAATGATAATTTTTCCTTGGTATCTTTATATGTTGATGACTTGATTATAACAGGTAGTGATTCTCACTTGATTGAATATATTAAAATTTAGTTCTCACAAATGTTTGAAATGAAGGATCTTGGTGAAATGCATTATTGTTTAGGTTTGCAAATATGGAGAGAAGATGGTAAAACAATGGTCACTCAACAAATACACAAGGGAGATTTTGAAAAGGTTCAATATGAGTGAAAAAAAGGCAGTGTCAACAACTTTAGAACAAAATGTTAATTTATCTTGTGTTGATGAAACTAAAGAGGCAAATGGTAGTTTGTATCAATAGTTGGTGGGAAGTTTGAACTATCTCACTACTACGACACCGGACATACCATATTCAGTCAACATCCTTAGTCATTTCACAACTAAACCACTTGAAAGTCACTGGATAGTTGCGAAGAAAGTTCTTTGATATATGAAATGAACTGTTAATTTTGGTATTATGTATACTGATGATTGTGATGTTGATTTGACAAGTTACTTTGATTTAGATTGCGTTGAAAATCCTGATGATAGGAAATCAAATTCAGGATATGCATTCAACATTGGTATAGGGGTCATGTCATCAAGGAGTAAGAAACAACGAACTGTTTCTTTTTAATCAACAGAAGTTGAGTACAAAGCTCTATGTAATGCTACTTGTAAAGTTGTTTGGTTAAGGAGAATTCTTGGAGATATTGGCAATAAACAAATGAAGCCTACTGTTCTCAAATTTGACAATTAAAGTTTAAATTGCCTCACAATCCAATTTATCATGCTAGAACAAATCATATTGAAATCCAACACCACTTTGTAAGAGAAAAGATACAGTGAAAGAAAATTGACTTGATCTATTGTAATACCACGAATAATGTGACTGACATCTTTACCAAACCTCTTGGAAAGACGAACTTTGAAGAATGTAGAAAACAATTAGGTGTGGTAGAAAATCCATTTCTCCATTAAAGTGAAGTGTTAAAGATATTAATGAAGAAATTCCTAAAATAGAATCAGTTGTAGTTGACCCCATGTTTGACTCTAGTTGTTGTTATTAGATCCATAAGAATAGGAATCTGCTTGTGTTAAAGTCCTATAAATGTAAGTGTTCTTTTCTTGATTAATGGATGAATTAACATGATTTCTATCTCACTTTGTGATTTGTTCCCCTATGCTTGGAAAGCTGAAAGAGAAATTCAGATGAAGAAGCATGATATTGATGATCGGATCGATATGATCAAATCTATAGGCAGCATAAAAGCTCAACCAGGGCAAGTCACATGCCCATTCAAGTGTGAAAGGACATGAGCTCTTGTTCAACCAGAGCAACGCGTATGCCCATTCAAGTGTGAAAGGACATCGAGCTCTTCTCTTTTGTCAATTCCATCATTTTCGAATGTTTGTAAAACTCACATACGCCATATTATTTTAATTCATACACATGAGGAATGAAGAAGAAGCCCATGGATTGGAGGACAGGTATAAAGACAACGAAATACCATTGGATAATGTTTAATGATGTTGAATTCTTGAATGCATGTCTGCATGACATGTTATTAAAAGAATACTACAAAAACGTAGTATAAAACTTTCAAGTTTTTTATATACTTTTTTTTGAGTTTTCTAGCCATTTTTTTCTTAAAATACATGGTTAAAAATTATTTGAATTGTAAATTTGAGTTGTTAAATCTATAGAATTTTAATTTTAATAATTTTTCAAATTTTCTAGCCACTTTTTTTTGAAAAAAAAAATATTAATTTAAAAGATTTACCCATAAAAACCTTTTAAAAAATACATCTACCTCTTCATATAAATATATCCCCTTAATCATCCTCCACTCATTTAACAAGGGCTGCATGGCAGCTTAGTCCCTGCCAAATAGATTTGGATTTGGATATGAATAATTACTAGCCACATTCTTACTTTATTGTAACTCTTATACCTATAATTTGCAATGTTTAAAAAAAAATAAAAAAATTGATAATTAATTATTTTTATTTTACAAACTTTTTTAAACTTTCAGGTTTTAAGTATATGAATTAATTTAATACTTTTTATTAATTAAAATATAAACATTATTATATTAATTAATTTGATATATTTAT
>SNQJ01S0048759.1:81717-122748 GCA_010110895.2 Picea sitchensis
AGAATATAAACATGATTATATCAATTAATTAATATATAAATAAAATAAAATATTTTACCATGATATTGAAACCTCTATAAACAAGTTATATGACAGTGTGCTTAAGAAGGGATCAAATCATTATTTTTATTTTATTCAAATCAAACGATTGAACTTACACTAACTTTGACGAGGCTGATGATACACACGCACATTGATCAATTTATGCTCCTCCCAACAAAACAACTTCAAAAGAATCCACCCTATCAATCACAAATATCTCGTAAAAATTAAAATTTATCGAAAATACTTGTGGATAAATCTATGTTTATAGCTCACTTTTACACATGGACAAAAAGATCAATGTTATACATAATTATCAATTTGCAGAATGTATTCTAAATGTGGAGTGTTTTTAATCACGATATAGCAATGTCCAGGAGGATAATAATTGACAGATAATAGTGCTGACAAGACATCCCAAGGTTGATGTCAGCATCCTTATCATGAGTATGACTTGTCACTGTCAACACAATCCGAGAGGAGTTGCCAACTTGCCAGTGCCACCCCAACCGGGCGAAATATCTTCTTAATTTGTACGAACTGACTGATATACAAATATATTCTTAACTTGTACTGCCTTCCCCAACGAAATCTTTGAAAATGAATGATCTACAGATATACGGACTGACTGGCATATAGCTGAGACGGTACTCCACCAAATTTAATGTCATTTTGATAAGATTTTTACATAGATAAGATACAGACATTTGCACACAACAGAACAGATGATCATGATGATATTACAAAGGTTAACATTGTATAAATTAGAGCCTGATTATGCGTATCTAGAAGTCCATTCTATTAATTGTCAAATCTATTAATTATCTTTACTTTGAAAGACGTGAAGCCTGCAATAACACATCAAATATATCAGCCAATCAAATTTGAGAAAAATATATTATTTTATTATTAAAAAATATATATATTTTGATTTCCTATGTTACACATTTGATATAAAACAAAAATCTAAAGTCAACTATAAACTAATAGAGAGTCAATGAGAAACTCATCGCTATAGTCCCAAGCCTTTTGCAGGGACTAATAAATGTGATTCTCCATCTCTTATGCACAATAAAACAAAAAAGGTTGGTATGACTCATTTGATAAAGGCGATTCTCCATGTCTTATGCATAATAAAACAAAAAAAAAATTGGTATGACTCATTTAATAAAAACGATTCTCCATGCCTTATGCATAATAAAACAGAAAAAAGGTTAGAATTTCATAGCATCATATCATTCTAAGACTTTAATTTAATACCACATGCATTTTAAAAAAAATCACCTTTCCAACGTCATCACTCCACGAGTATGTCGAATACCCAAAGAACTATTGCTCATCACGCTTGATATGTGATGCGATAATGAAAGACCGCAAGTGTTATGATCTCCAAAAGAATCGGGAGTGTAAGGTTTAGAGTGACTATCTCTCCTCTCCAACACATCTTCCTGCAATAGACTCCTCTTTGCCTTATGGTCGGCCTAATTTTGATCCAAAGTTTAAAGGATTCTCTTTTTCTTTTTCTTTTTTTCTCTTATTTACGTGGAAACTTAATATAGGAAAAAACCACAGAACAATGATAGTCAATATTCTTACTATTCAAGGGAGAATTAAAATAGTCAACACATGCATACAATCATCCTCTCCTCTCATACACGCTGCACTCCATAGTATTGTGCCTTCTCACACACTCCTCATATCTATGGGTATGCTCGTCAAATGGTTAGACAACGTGATTATAATAATATCCACCAGTTACACAAATTTTTCAATGAAAAGTGCATGCTTACACATTGTAAATTTAGCTGATATGCATATACATGCTACCTAAATTAGTTGACACTTTTTCAACAAATACAGTACTAATATTGACGACAACCATCCAAAAAAACACAAACACTACTAAATTATTCAGCCGATGGCCTCAAATGAGATTATTGAACAAAATTGCATTCACTCTCAACTACAATTCTTACAGTATTCAGGCCTGCCAACAAAAATCTCTCTTAAAAGAAGGAAAAGACTAATGATTTCTCTGTGATATCTACAAAACCTTTGAAATGTTGGTTGCAATAGACAACCTCATAACTCACGTATTAAGTCGTTGCTATAGATTTTCAGGGCAACCCGTATTGCGGCGAGAAGGAATGATATAGGCCAAAGTTTTTCCCATGTTTTTAAAGGTCTCGAGCAATGTCAGTATTCATACTACCATGATAGAAAATATCTGGCTTCTTATGTACCCCGCTTCGGAGGAAGCCTAACCACCCTTCCTTGGGCTCTACCAGGCCCTACCATGGCTGCATAATAATAATCTCTCGATTGGTTACTCTCCATTATCAATATTCACAATTTTCTTGCATGATTGTGTTATGTTAGATATTAATGAAGAAGTTCCAAAAATAGAATCAGTTGTAGCTGACTCCACGTTTTCCTCTACGTGTTGTTATCATATCCATAATAATAGGAATATGTTGCTTGTTTGAGAGTCTTATAAATGTAAGTGTTATTTTCTTGACTAATGGATGAATTAACATGAGTTCTATCTCACTTTTTGATTTGGTATCAGAGCTCAAGAAAAGTTAGCCATCGTCTGCCTAACCATGAGCGTGAGCTATGCGAATTGTGAGTTTTGTCTTTGAAATTTGGCGCGTAAGTTGTTGGCCATTGTTGCAGGTAAGTTTTTCGGTTGTCCCTTGGATTAGGCATGCATAGGAGTTGTTTTTTTGTTTATTACAACGTGTACACTCACTGGTGTGAAGGAGGAGCCCGCACTGTCGACTCATGTTGTTGTTGGTGCCCAGCTACCTGCGTGAAGAGTGGAGATAGCCTGGTATTTTTATGCCCTCTATTGATCCCAACAAAAATCCCTAATTTCGATTGCACATGCGCCATCATTTATTCCTTCTACTCGATCTGATCTCTTCCTATTATATTGTTGAGTGTGTGTTGTCATTCTCAACAGTTCGCCCGATCTGAATTAGTTGTTCCTTGTTTCTACTGGGAAGCCCACAAACTTGTTGTGAAGCTATATATGTTGTGGAGGAATCTTGAGAACTATCCCTGAAACCATGAGACATTCGTTTAAAGAGGTATTTCCACGTATTTTTTGAGTTCAATGATTTTTTGCAGAAATGTCAAATTCATTCACAGATAATTATCTGAATGAAGCATCTAAGCTCAATGGTGATAATTACATTAACTGGAAATTTAAGATATTGACGATTTTTGAAGCATAGAATGTGTGGGCTATTGTAAATGGAGACGAAACCAAACCCACAGGTGTTGCTGATACAGATTGGGAGAATCAAGAATCGAAGGCTAAAGTGTTGTTGCGGATGTCTGTCAAGGACAGTATAATTCCACACATTAGAGACTGTAAAATGTCCAAGGATACATGGGAGATATTGAAAGGTTTATATGAAAATACAAACTAAAATAGAATTATGTGTTTGAAGACTAAGTTACTGCCCATAAAAATGGAAGCAAATGAAAATATTACCACCTATGTTTCCAGAATTAAAGATCTAAGTGATCAGTTAAGTGCAATTGGTGAAAAAGTTTCAAAATATGACATGGTAACTATAACATTAAAAGGGATAATCAGAGATTATCATGGCTTTATTTCAAGTCTAGGAGGTAGAGCACAACCACCTATGTTTTCTGAATTGACAACGATTCTTCTACAAGAAGAAGAAAGAATGAAGGTGTTTGAGATGGACTCTCATACTTCAGAATTGGCGTTAGTAGCCAAATGGAAACAACCATACAGGGGCAAGCCATGGGACAAACACAAAACAAACAAGTTTCAACCAAGGAATAGAGGTATGACTCAATYRAAATTTGRTGCACATGAAAAGAAAAATGATGATTGTTTTTATTGTGGGAAACCTGGCCATCATGCTGAAGATTGTTGTAAAAGGAAAACTAATGAATCTAAATAGAAGTTCAKAAAACATAAKGRARATTATATGAAAAGTGACACCTTTATCAATGATGGTTTTAGGAATCTAAAGTTGTTTATTTTGAAAGMTGCATTGTTCATAGAAACTRATGATGAATGTGCATGGTTCATAGATTYRGGAGCCTCMGATCATATKTCTTGTAASAAAGAATGGTTTGATGAAKATCATGAGAGCACAGATGAAGCACACATATATTTAGGAGATAAYAGATCTCATYAGATTCAAGGTTATGGAGYAATATGTATKAATTTACCTAATGGGAAAATGAAACAGATTCACAATATGTTGTATGTTCCAGGCATCAAWAAKAACTTGATATCTGTTTCCACAATAACTSATGAAAATTTGAATGTAGAATTTATGCAGTCTCAATGTTTTGTGAAGGATATTCAGAATCATTATMAATTCATAGCCATGGGAACAAGAATTGGAGGTATTTATAAGCTTGATGTAACAAGGGGCGCTCATCAAGCATTGACATCTACAACAATGTCAAAAATTGAGCTATGGCATCGCAGATATGGACATCTTAATCAAAATGACTTAGTGCTACTTTAGAAGAAATTGATGGTTGAAGTACTTCCTGTTTTGAAAAATAAGCATATAGAATATGAAGCTTGTGCACTAGGTACGAAACATAGGGAAGAAATTCCAGTGCATAAAAAGAATAAAAAATGAGAGATAATTGACTTAATACATATTGAAGTTTGTGGTCCCATGCAAACCATGTCACTTGGAGGTGCAAGGTATTTTCTTATATTTGTTGATGACAGATCTAGATTTACTTGGGCTTATTTTATAAGGAAAAAGAGTGATGTATTTGAATATTTTAAGGAGTTTAAAACTATGGTGGAAAATCAGATAGACAAATGCATCAAGATTATAAGATCTGATGAAGGTGGAGAATATACCTTAGGATCTTTTGATAGCTACTGTAAGAACAATGGGATCATTCAACAATTCACTTTGTCTCATACACCGCAACAAAATGGTGTAACTGAAAGGAAGAACAGGACATTAGTGGAATGTGCTCGCACCATGTTGAAAGGTAAAAACAATTGTAATGGTTTTTGGGCAGAATCCATTAATACTATTGTTTATTTGAAAAATAGAAGTCCAACTAAGATTCTAGATCTGATAATGCCTTTTGAAGTCTTTTATGTCTATAAACCTGAAGTTGGTCATTTAAGAATATTTGGTTCCAAGGCATTTGCTCATAATCCAAAAATGAGACAAGGAAACTTGATGCAAAATATGTTAAGTGTGTATTCCTTGGTTATTGTGATGATAATAAGGCTTACAAGTTGTTTGATATTAGTGCACATAAGTTGATTGTCAACATAGATGTGATTTTTCATGAAAATACAGATAATGAGATAAGTAAAAATGATGTTTGGTATACTCCTTATGACAATGATGCTGATGTAAAATTTGAGATAGATGATGAACAAGAACATGTACATGACCAGGAATAGGTACAGGAACAAAGTGGAAGCAACATGGATACTACAAACACTCTTGAGTCACCCATAATGGATATTACACCACAAAACAAAAGAAATGAAAGTGGTGGAACTGAAAGGAAGTCATCACGGACAATTCAGGTACCTTCTAGGTATAAAGATTATGCATTGATGACAGAAGTAATGAATGTTGTATAACCTGTTACTTATGAACAAACTAAAGATCATAAGGAATGGAAAAATGCAATGAATGAAGAATATGAATCAATAATGAAGAATGAAACATGGGAATTAAAAAAACTGCCTGAAAACAAAGTTCCCATAGGATCTAAATGGTTGTATAAAACCAAATATAGTGCAGACGGAAGTGTTGACAAATACAAGGCTAGATTAGTTGCAAAAGGATATTCACAAAAGGAAGGAATTGATTATGAGGACATGTTTGCACCTGTAGCTAAGTTAAATACAATTAGAGTAATGATTGCATTAGCTACACAACACAATTTGAAATCCATCAGTTAGATGTTAAATCTGCATTTCTGATTGGTGATTTAAAAGAAGAAGTTTATTTGGTTCAGTGTGAAGGATTTATAAAGAAAGGACAAGAGGATCTTGTGTGTAAGCTAAAGAAATATTTATATGGTTTGAAACCAACACCTAGATCTTGATATATTAAGATTGATTCATTATTTGCACATAATGGTTTTGTGAAAAGCAAAAATGATCCTAATTTGTATGTCAAACAGGATGAAAATGGGAATGTTGCCTTGGTATATTTATATGTTGATGATTTGATTATAACAGGTAGTGCTTCTCACTTGATTGAAGATATTAAAATTTAGTTATCACAAATGTTTGACATGAAGGATCTTGGTGAAATGCATCATTGTTTAGGTTTGGAAATATGGAGAGAAGATGGTAAAACAATGGTCACTCAACAAATACACAAGGGAGATTCTGAAAAGGTTCAATATTAGTGAAAGAAAGGTAGTGTCAAGACCTTTAGAACAAAATGTTAAGTTATCTAGTGTTTATGAAACTAAAGAGGCAAATGGTAGTTTGTATCAATAGTTGGTGGGAAGTTTGAACTATCTCACTACTACCACAACAGACATAGCATATTCAGTCAACATCCTTAGTCAGTTCATGGCTAAACCACTTGAAAGCCACTAGATAGTTGCGAAGAAATTTCTTTGATATATGAAAGGAATTGTTAATTTTGGTATTATGTATACTGATGATTGTGATGTTGATTTGTCAAGTTTCTTTGATTCAAATTGGGCGGAAAATCCTGATGACAAGAAATCAAATTCAGGATATGCATTCAACATTGGTGCAGGGGTCATGTCATGAAGGAGTAAGAAACAACCAACTGTTTCTTTTTAATCAACAGAAGTTGAGTACAAATCTCTATGTAATGATACTTGTGAAGTTGTTTGGTTAAGGAGAAGTCTTGAAGATATTGGCAATAAACAAATGAATCTTACTGTTCTCAAATGTGACAATCAAAGTTCTATTAAATTGTCTCACAATCCAATTTATCATGCTAGAAGAAAGCATATTGAAATCCAACACCATTTTGTAAGAGAAAAGATACAGTGAAAAAAAATTGATGATACAGGAGCATCTCTCCACGTCATCCAGCCAGCTACGTCAGCGCGTGCATTCAAGGATGAAGAGAGGCGCAACCCTCATTTTCAATTTTTAAATTGAATGTAATTAAATGTTTTAGGCTGTTGAGCCATGAGGTCGTGCTTTGTACAGCCATAGAAGTAGGTAGGCCTTTAATTCTTTGAAGGCTGAGATCTAGATCCAGGTGGTGGACTAGATAGCCCATTCAATGTAATTGAATAGGGTAGGTGAGATTGGAGGGAAGAGCTCGAAGAGCCCCCTCTTGTAAAAGACCAATTTTGATCTCATTTTGTGATAGGGAGGAAATTAGAGTAAGTCGAGAGAGAAAAAGAGAAAGAGCCGAGACTTTGTTAAATTCTGAGCTCGAGAACACCTTGTAAAAACAGGCGCTTGCCATTAATACAAAATAGAAGCAGTTTTTCCTGCATGTATTCTGTGTTGAATGAATGTCTGTGAGTGTTCTTTATATACTGTGAATGTATGTTGTGATTGTGTATTTGCAGGAGTTGTTTTGATTTTAGGTTAAGGTTCTTTGTGGTTTCATGCCAGGAGGGCGTGACAGAGTACTGCGGTGTCTGAATACCAGTGCATAGATGCACTTCTAAACTCTGTGGATTCAGAGAAATATGTGCCAGGCGGGCACAGTAGCTGAAATCATCAACTCGGGGAAGGTCTTTGAGGTTGTTGAATACCTCAAAAGGCAAGGCTGTGTAGGTGAAACATAGTTGCAGACAGAAACTCTCTGAGGAGTTCTGTAAAGCTCTGCCAGGTGGGCATTGAGCCAGTGCAAGGAGCGCACAAAGGAAGAACTCTGTTGTGAGTTCAAAAGAAGATAGTAACTCCACTATGAGTTCTCTAAAGATCTTCCAGGAGGGCATTGAGCAGGTGCAAATAGTGCATAGGAGAACTCTGTTGTGAGTTAAGAGTCCACTAAAGGATCTTCGCAGGGTTGTTGAACACCCTGAAACACTCAACAAGAGGTTGCTTGAGTGAAGGATAGCCAGGAGGGCATCCAAATTTTCCATCTACAGGAGAAAGGGAAAAAGGATAAAATCCCTTAGGGGTTTGAGTATTTGAGAAGCTTAGAAGAGATAACACTTTGTGTGCAAAGAATCTGCAGAGGCGTAGAAGTCGTGGAATCTCTTGAGGATTCAAGAGAAAATCTCGAGTGAAGAAACGTTCTTATACGCGCAGGCGGGACTCAAGTTGTAGAGTTTACAGGCAAAGGAGATCAAAGGTCAAGACCTTTGAGCATTCAAAATTATTCCAAGTCCAGAAGAAAAGTGCCAAGGCTCAGTAGGAGCAATAGTTGTCATCGGATCAGTCGAGAAGATCTGGACCGTTGAAGGTTTCCACGTCCAGGAGGCAGTGCGAGAGGAGCACACAGGATAAATGATCTGAATCGTCAGATCATGAGCGAAGAACCCGACAACCGTTAGATCTGTCAAGAGTTGCACAAGGTTTAAACCCTCTCAAGCAGAGGTGAAAGTCCCGAAAGGGTTGGTGATCGCAATATCGACGTTCGGGAGATTGGGAGTCCGAAGGACGAGAGTCTGGGCACTCGGCCTCAGAAATCGAGAAAAGGCGAGATTAGATCTGAGCCGTCCATCTGCGGGAGGACGCGTGTCGCGAAATCATCCGTTTTGGAGATTCGGGCACCGGGACTCATAGAGGTGAGCATCTTGACTTCGTGAGTAGAGAAGTCCTAAGAAAATATGAGCCATTCATCTAAGAGCAGATGCATGTCGCGAGATCCTCTCTATTGGGGATTCAGACACTGGAGGTTAGAGAGGGAAGTCCTTGACTTCGTGAGTGGCAAAGTCGCGAGAAGATCAAGACCATCCGTCTAAGGAGGACAGGTGGAAGATATCAAGGGATCTCGCGAACTCGGAGGTTTGCAAGGCGAGAGCCCAAATATTGGGTGCTCTAAGTCACGAAGTTGCGAAATCACGAGGAGTGAAGAGAACCATTGGACCCGGAGAATGGGAGGATCGTTGGATCGAAACCACATCGCGTATCGCGCATTTGGAGGTTCAGAGGTTGAGAGGACCTTGTCTCGACTGCGTAAGTTGTGACGTGTCGAGAGACAAGGCACGAGTGTGGACACGCGGCAGAACCACAAGGTGGGGCCCACGTGGTTGACAGGTGGATACGCGTCGCAGGAGAAAGTAGTCAACACTCCGTTGACTTCTCGTGTCTCGGGGATTTGTGATATAAGAGCACAGGAGCTCGACGTTGAAACTCGTGAAGGGGCGAGTAGCGAGAGGTGCTAGTGTTAAGCCTAGTCGGTGGTCACACGCGGAGGGCGTTGACAAAGAAGGAGTTATACCTGTATCATGATTTCGGGTATGGAAAGATTGGAAAGGAAGAGTCAGGAGCTTCGACTCACGAACTCGTGAGATTGCGAGTTGTGACAAGCACCTTTGGAATTAGGCCTTGGTTATAGCGCTGTGGTTGCTTGGAGAAGGCGGAGCTCGCGCCTAGTGTTGTTCACAGAGGGTAGCTTCCCGAAGGACATGTGGATCGATTGGAAGGAGATTCCAGCTGGGGAATCTAAAAGAGCTGCTTCGGCTAACAAATTAATCTGAACGATCATTAAGACCGGGAGGTCACGTAGAGACTCTGTCGAGGGAGAGGTTGCGTCTGCATCAAGTGGTATCAGAGAATGAACTCTGTTTGTATATTTCAAGTAGAGGGAGAGGGAAAAACAAGATATAGTGTTGGAAGCTCTACAAATGATTGTTTGCAGGTAGGAAACAATCAAGAAGATAGTCGGGAAGCCTGTGGATGAAGACGAAACACTCAAGGGTGCAGAGTGACAGCAACAGGTTTTCCAGGAGAGCAGACAGGGACAACGATATGGCTACTGAAGGCCGAAGATACGCTGGAAAGAAAAGCCCAGAGTTGATGGTCAAAAAATAGTGTAAGTTGTTGAGATGGTGGTTGAGGCCTGCTAAAAACCTCAACAGACCAGAGAAGAGGGTTCAGGTATGTGAGCCAGAGACTGGGAGAAATCTCAGCGATGATGAAGATGAAATAGGATCGGATGAAGATCTCAAGCACTGCCAGGAGGGCAGAGAGGAAATTCTCGATTGTCAGGTGGGAAAAGAGTTGAGATCAGTTGAGGATCTCACAGACTGTCATGAGGACAGCCAGGGAATTTCACATTGCCAGGAGGGCAATGGATTGAGATCACTATGGGATCTCATAGTCTGCCAGGAGGGCAGTGAAAAAATCCCAATTTGCCAAGTGGGCATGGGAATAGAGATGAGGCTATCTGAGAGTCTCATGGACTCAGAGGTGAGTTTGAATCAGCCAGAGGAGCTGATAGAGAAGATGAGATCAGAGTTAGAGTCGGATCAACAGATGCAGCTGAAGATGAGCTTAGAGTTAGAGTTGGATCAACAGATGCAACTGACAGAAGAGGAGGATCAGAAGAGCCTTCTAATGATTGGAGGAATTGGGATATTCCTACCACATAGCCCAGAGGAGGCCAAAGTCTTTGTTGTAGATGAAGCAACAACAGCAGGAGGAAGACAACCAGTTGTGACTGTCAAAGAAGAATTAGAATAGGTGTTAGAAGCTACCCAAGTAGAAGAAGAAGAGAATGATCATTCTAAGGAGTGGCTCAATACTTTCGGCCAGGTAGCTGAAAGGACTGCAACATGGGAGTTTGTAGAAGAAGAAGAAGAAGAAGAAGAAGCATACAACATTATTTTGGTTGATCTATATGAGAAAATTGAATCCCTAGAAGAGAGGGTGAAAGTACAGAGTGTGCACATCCAACAGGTGAAGTTGGAAGCAGCTGATGAAGCAAGCATGGGAGATCATTGTGATCTGCCAGACTACAGAAAATTTTGCGGCTGAGGAGACTGCATGAACAGGGCCAGCCACTGGAGCAGCTTGACAAAGTGATCGAGGATATTAGGGAGATGATGTTAGGGTCAGCAGAAACTATTAGCAAGGAGAAGCTGAGCAGAAGGAAAGAAGCAGCAACAGCAGGGAGATGGAGCAGATCAACAACTCCAGAAATTTGTTTGGGATCCAGGAGGATTTCCAAAGCTGAGAGAGGAAGCTCATGAGCAGGAGCTCATGAATTTTGTAGCTGAGGAGTATGATGCAGGAGCATCTCTCCACGTCAGCCAGCCAGCCAACCAACCACATCAGTGCGTGCATTCAAAGATGAAGAGAGGTGTAGCCCTCGTTTTCAATTTTGAAATTGAATGTGATTAAATGATTTAGGTTGTTGAGCCATAAGGTCGTGCTTTGCACAGGTGTAGAAGTAGGTAGGCCTTTAATTATTTGAAGGATGAGATCTAGATCCAGATGGTGGACTAGACAACCCATTCAATGTAATTGAATAAGGTAGGTGAGATTGGAGGGAAGAGCTCGAAGAGCCCCCTCTTGTAAAAGATCAATTTCGATCTCATTTTGTGATAGGGAGGATGTTAGAGTAAGTCGAGAGAGAAGAAGAGAAAGATTCGAGACTCTGTTAAAGTCTAAGCTCGAGGACACCTTGTAAAAATAGGCACTTTCCATTAATACAAAACAGAAGCAGTTTTTTCTGCATGTATTCTATGTTGAATGAATTTCTGTGAGTGTTCTTTATATACTATGAATGTCTATTGTGATTGTGCATTTGCAGGAGTTGTTTTGATTTCAGGTTAAGGTTCTTTATGGTTTCATGCTAGGAGGGCATGATAGAGTACTGCGGTATCTGAATACCAGTGCATAGATGCACTTCTGAACTCTACGGATTCAGACAAAGACGTGCCAGGCGGGCACAGTAGCTGAAATCATCAACTTGGGGTAGGTCTTTGAGGTTGTTGAATACCTCAGAAAGCAAGGCTATGTAGGTGAAACACAATTGCAGATAGAAACTCTCTGAGGAGTTCTGTAAAGCTCTGTCAAGTGGGCATTGAGCCAGTGAAAGGAGCACACAAAGGAAGAACTCTATTGTGAGTTCAAAAGAAGACAGTAACTCCGCTGTGAGTTCTATAAATCTCTGCCAGGAGGGAATTGAGCAGGTGCAAAGAGTGCATAGGAGAACTATGTTGTGAGTTAAGAGTCCACTGAAGGATCTTTGCATGGTTGCTAAACACCCTAAAACACTTAGCAAGAGGTTTCTTGAGTGAAGGATATCCAGGAGGGCATCTAAATTCTCCATCTGTAGGAGAAAGGGAAAAAGGATAAAATCCCTTAGGGGTCTGAGTATTTGAGAAGATCAGAAGAGATAGCACTTTGTGCACAAAGACTCTGCAGAGGCGTAGAAGTCATGGAATCCCTTGAGGATTCGAGAGAAAAGCTCGGGAGAAGTAGCGTTCTTATACGCGCAGGCGGGACTCAAGTTGTAGAGTTCGCAAGCAAAGGAGAACAAAGGTCGAGGCCTTTGAGCATTCGAAATTATTCCAAGTCCAGAAGAAAAGAGCCAAGGCTCAACATGAGGAATAGTTTCCATCAGATTAGCTGAGAAGATCTGGACCGTTGAAGGTTTCCACGTCCAGGAGGCAGTGCAGGAGGAGCGCATAGGAGAAATGATATGAACCGTCAGATCTTGAGAGAAGAACATGAAAACCCTTAGATCTGTCGAGAGTTGCATGAGGTTTAAACCCTCGCAAGCAGAGGTGAAAGTCCCGAAAGGGTTGGTGATTGGGATATCGACGTTCGAGAGTTTGGGAGTCCTGGCACTCGGCCTCAGAAATCGTGAAAAGGCGAGATTAGATCTGAGCCATCCATCTGCGGGAGGACGCGTGTCGCAGAATCATCCGTTTCGGAGATTCGGGCACCGAGACTCACAGAGGTGATCATCTTGACTTCGCGAGTAGTGAAGTCCTGAGGAAATTTGAGCCATTCGTTTGAGAGCGGATGCGTGTCGTGAGATCCTCTCTATCGGGGATTCGGACACCAGAGGTCAGAGAGGGAAGTCCTTGACTTCACGTGTGGCGAAGTCACGAGAAGATCAGGACCGTCCGTCTGAGGAGGACAGGTGGTAGAGATCAAGGGATCTCACGAACTCAGAGGTTCACAAGGCGAAAGCCCAAATATTGGGTGCTCTAAGTCGTGAAGTTGTGAAATCACAAGGAGCAAAGACAACCATTAGACCCAGAGAATGGGAGGACCATTGGATCGAAACCCCATTGCGTATTGCTCATTCGGAGGTTCGGAGGTTGAGAGGACCTCGTCTCGACTGTAGAAGTCACAAAGTGCCGAGAGTTGAGGAAAGAGTGTGGACATGTGGCAGAACCACAAGGTGGGGCCCGCATGGTTGACAGGTGGATACGCGCCACAAGAGAAAGGATTCAACACTCTGTTGACTTCTCGCATCTCAGGGATTCATGAGATAAGAGAACAGGAGCTCGACGTTGAAACTCGTGAAGGGGCAAGTAGAGAGAGGTGGTAGCGTTAAGCTTAGGCAGTGGTCATGCGCGGAGGGCACTGACAAACAAGGAGTTATACCTGTATCGTGATTTCAGGTATCACAAGATTGGAAAGGAAGAGTCGGGAGCTTCGACTCACGAACTCGTGAGATTGCGAGTTGCGACAAGCACCTTTGGAATTGGGCCTTGGTTATAGCGTTGTGGTCGCTTGGAGAAGGTGGATCTCGCACCTAGTGTTGTTCGCACAGGGGAGCTTCCCGAAGGACCTGTGGATCGATTGGAAGGAGATTTCAGCTGGGGAATCTAAAAAAGCCGCTTCGGCTCACGAATTAAACTAAACGATCCTTAAGACCGGGAGGTCATGCAGAGACTCTTTCGAGGCAGAGGTGGCGTCTGCATCAATTGACTTGATCTATTGTAATACCACGGATAATGTAGCTGACATCTTTACCAAACCTCTTGGAAAGATGAACTTTGAATCTGCTTATAGTTATCAGATCCATAAGAATAGGAATCTGCTTATGTGACAGTCCTATAAATGTAAGTGTTCTTTTCTTGAATAACGGATGAATTAAAGTGAGTTCTATCTCACTTTCTAATTTGTTCCCCTATGCTTGGAAAGCCAAAAGTGAAATTCAGATGAAGAAGCATGATATTGATGATCGGATCGATATGGGATCAAATCTATAGGCATCGTAAAAGATCAACCAGAGCAACTCACATGCCCATTCAAGTGTGAAAGGAGAGGATCTCTTGTTCAACCAGAGAAACGTGTATGCCCATTCAAGTGTGGAAGGACAACGAGCGTTTCTCTTTTTCCAATTCCGTCATTTTCGAATGTTTGTAAAACTCACATACGCCATATTATTTTAATTCATACACGTGAGGAATGAACCGGAAGCCCATGAATTGGAGGACAGGTATAAAGACAATGAAATACCACTGGATAATGTTGAATGATGTTGAATTCTTGAATGCATGTCTCCATGGCATGTTATTAAAAGAATACTACAAAAACATAGAATAAAAGTTTCAAGGCTTTTATTTACTTTTTTCAAATTTTCTAGCCATTTTTTTCTTAAAAAACATGGTTAAAAATTATTTGAATTGTAAATTTGAGTTATTAAATCTATAGAATTTTAATTTTAATGATTTGTCAAATTTTCAAGCTACCTTTTTTTGAAAAAAAAAATATTAATTTAAAAGATTTACCCATAAAAATATTTTAAAAAATACATCTACCTCTTCATATAAATATATCCCCTTGAGAATGCTCCACTCATTTAATAAATGGGATTCTCCATCTCTTATGCACAATAAAACAAAAAAGGTTGGTATGACTAATTTGATAAAGGCAATTCTCCATGTCTTATGCATAATAAAACAAAAAACAAAATTGGTATGACTCATTTAATAAAAACGATTCTCCATGTCTTATGAATAATAAAACAAAAAAAAGGTTAGAATTTCATACCATCATATCATTCTAAGACTTTGATACCACATGCATTTTCAAAAAAATCACCTTTCCAAGGTCATCGCTCCACCAGTATGTCAAATACGCAAAGAACTATCAGTAATGATATGTGATGCGATAATGAGAGAGAGCGAGTGCTATGATCTCCAAAAGCATCGGGAGTGTAAGGTTTAGAGTGACTATCGCTCCTCTCCAACACGTCTTCCTGCAATAGACTCGTCTTTGCCTTATGGTAGGCCTAATTTTGATCAAAAGTGTAGAGGATTCTATTTTTTTTTTTTTTTTCTCTTATTTATGTGGAAACTTAATATAGGAAAAAACCACGGAGCAATGATAGTCAATATTCTTACTATTTAAGGGAGAATTAGAATAGTCAACACATGCATACAACCATCCTCTCCTCTCATACACTCTGCACTCCACAGTATTGTGTCTTTCTTACACACTCCTCACCTCTATGGGTGTGCTCGTCAAATAGTTAGACAATGTGATTATAATAATATCCACCAGTTACACAAATTGTTCAATGAAAAGTCCATGCTTACACATTGTAAATTTAGCTGACATGCATATACATGCTACCTAAATTAGTTGACACTTTTTCCACAAATACAGTACTAATATTGACGACAACCATCCAACCAAACGCAAACACTACTAAATTATTCATCCGGTGGCCGCACATGAGATTATTGAACATAATCACATTCACTCTTAACTACAATTCTTACAGCATTCAGGCCTACCAACAAAAATCTCTCTTAAAAGAAGGAAAAGACTAATGATTTCTCTGTGATATCTACAGAACCTTTGAAATGTTGGTTGCAATAAACAACCTCATCGCTCACATATTATGTCCTTGAGATAGATTTTCAAGGCAACCAGTATTGCAGCAAGAAGGAATGATCTAGGCCAAAGTTTTTCTCATGTTTTTAAAGGTCTCGAGCAATGCCAGTATTCATACTACCATGAAAGAAAATATTTGGCTTCTTATGTACCCTACTTCGGAGGAAGCCTAGCCACCCTTCCTTGGGCTCTACCAGGCCCTTCCATGGATGCATAATAATAATCTCCCGATTGGTTACTCTCCATTATCAAGATTCACAGTTTTCTCGCATGATTGTGTTCTGTTAGATATTAATGAAGAAATTTCTAAAATAGAATCAATTGTAGTTGACTCCACGCTTTCCTCTATTTGTTGTTATCAGATCCATAATAATAGGAATATTTGTCTTATGTGACAGTCTTATAAATGTAAGAGTTCTTTTCTTGATTGAAGGATGAATCAACGTGAGTTCTATCTCACTTTCTTATTTGGTATCAGAGCTCAGGAGAAGTTATCCACCGTTTGCCTAACCGTGAGCGTGAGTTGTGCGAATTGTGAGTTTTTTCTTTGAAATTTGGCATGTAAGTTGTTGGCCATTGATGGAGGTGTATTTTTCGGTTGTCCCTTGGATTAGGCACGTATAGGATCTGTTTTTTTGTTTATTACAGTGTGTACACCGACTGGTGTGAAGGAGGAGCCCGCACTGTCGACTCATGTTGCTGTTGGCGCCCAGCTGCCTGCGTGAAGAGTGGAGATAGCCTGGTATCGTTATTCCCTCTATTGATCCCTACGAAAATCCCTAATTTCGATTGCGCAGGCACCATCGTTTATGCCTTCTACTCGATCTGATCTCTCCCTATTATATTGTTGAGTGTGTGTTGTCATTCTCAACAATTCGCCCGATCTTTATTAGTTGTTCCTTGCTACTGCTGGGAAGACCAAGAACTTGTGAAGCTATATACGTTGTGGAGGAATCCTGAGAATTATCCCTGAAACCGTGAGAGATTCGTTTAAAGAGGTATTTCCACGTATTTTTTGAGTTCAATGATTTCCTGCAGAAATGTCAAATTCATTCACAGATAATTATCTGAATGAAGCATCTAAGCTTGATGGTGATAATTACATTAACTAGAAATTTAATATATTGATGATTTTTTAAGAATGGAATGTGTGGGCTATTGTAAATGGAGACGAAACCAAACCCACGGGTGTTGCTGATATAGATTGGGAGAAACGAGAAACGAAGGATAATGTGTTGTTGCAGATGTTTGTCAAGGACAGTATAATTCCACACATTAGAGACTGTAAAACATCCAAGGACACCTGGGAGATATTGAAAGGTTTATATGAAAATACAAACTCAATAGAATTATGTTTTTGAAGACTAAGTTACTGTCCATAAAAATGGAAGAAAATGAAAATATTACCACCTATGTTTCCAGAATTAAAGATCTAAGTCATCAGTTAAGTGCAATTGGTGAAAAAGTTTCAAAATATGACATGGTAACTATTACATTAAAAGGGTTAATCAGAGATTATCATGTCTTTATTTCAAGTCTAGGAGGTAGAGCACAACCATCTACGTTTTCTGAATTGAAAGAGATTCTTCTACAAGAAGAAGAACGCATGAAGGTGTCTGAGATGGACTCTCATACTTCAGAATTGGCATTAGTAGCCAAAGGGAAACAACCATACAGGGGCAAGCCATGGGCAGACACAAAACAAACAAGTTTCAACCAAGGAATAGAGGTATGACTCAATCAAAATTTGATGCACATGAAAAGAAAAATGGTGATTGTTTTCATTGTGGGAAACCTGGTCATCATGCTAAAGATTGTTGTAAAAGGAAAACTAATGAATCTAAACAGAAGTTCAGAAAACATAACGGAAATTATATGAAAAGTGACACCTCTATCAATGATGGTTTTAGGAATCTAAAGTTGTTTATTTTCAAAGATGCATTGTCCACAAAAACTGATGATGAATGTGCATGGTTCATAGATTCATGAGCCTCAGATCATATGTTCTGTAACAAAGAATTGTTTGATGAATATCATGAGAACATAGATGAAACACACATATATTTAGGAGATAACAGATCTCATCAGATTCAGGGTTATGGAGTAATATGTATGAACTTACCTAATGGGAAAATGAAACAGATTCACAATATGTTGTATGTTCCAGGCATCAAAAAGAACTTGATATCTGTTTCCACAATAACTGATGAAAATTTGAATGTAGAATTTATGCAGTCTCAATGTTTTGTGAAGGCTATTCAGAATCATTATAAATTCATAGCCACAGGAAGAACAATTGGAGGTCTTTATAAACTTGATGTAACAAGGGGCACTCATCAAGCATTGACATCTACAACAATGTCAACAATTGAGCTATGGCATCGCAGATATGGACATCTTAATCAAAATGACTTAGTGCTACTTTAGAAGAAATAGATGGTTGAAGTACTTCCTGTTTTGAAAAATGACCATATAGAATGTGAAGCTTGTGCACTAGGTAAGCAACATAGGGAAGAAATTCCAATGCATAAAGAGAATAAACAATGAGAGATAATTGAATTAATACATACTGATGTCTGTGGTCCCATGCAAACCATGTCACTTGGAGGAGTAAGGTATTTTCTTATATTTGTTGATGACAGATCTAGATTTACTTGGGCTTATTTTATAAGGAAAAAGAGTGATGTACTTCAATATTTTAAGGAGTTTAAAATATGGTGGAAAATTAGACAGACAAATGCATCAAGATTATAAGATCTGATGAAGGTGGAGAATATACCTCATGAGCTTTTGATAGCTACTGCAAGAACCATGGGATCATTCAACAATTCACTCTATCTCATACACCACAACAAAATGTTGTAGCTGAAATGAAGAACAAGACATTAGTGGAATGTGCTCGCACCATGTTGAAAGGTAAAAAAAATTGTAATGGTTTTTGGGCAGAATCCATTAATACTACTGTTTATTTGAACAATAGAAGTCCAACTAAGATTCTATATCTGATAATGCCTTTTGAAGTCTTTTATGTCTATAAACCTGAAGTTGGTCATTTAAGAATATTTTGTTCCAAGGCATTTGGTCATATTCCAAAAGATGAGAGAAGGAAGCTTGATGCAAAATATGTTAAGTGTTTATTCCTTGGTTATTGTTATGATCATAAGGCATACGAGTTGTTTGATCTTCGTGCACATAATTTGATTGTAAGCAGAGATGTGATTTTTCATGAAAATACAAATGTTGAGATAAGTAAAAATGATGTTTGGTATACTCCTTATGACAATGATGCTCATGTAAAATTTGAGATAGATGATGAAAAAGAACAGGTACATGATCAGGAATAGGTACAGGAACAAAGTGGAAGCAACATGGATACTACAAACACTCTTGATTCACCCAGAAGGGATATTACGCCACAGAAAAAAAGAAATGAAAGTGGTGGAACTCAGAGGAAGTCATCACAAACAATTCAGGTACCTTCTAGGTATATAGATTATGTATTGATGACACAAGTAATGAATCTTGTAAAACCTGTTACTTATGAACAAGCTAAACATCATAAGGAATGGAAAAATGCAATGAATGAAGAATATGAATCAATATTGAAGAATGAAACATGGGAATTGAAAAAATTGTTCGAAAACAAAGTTCCCATAGCATCTAAATGGCTGTATAAAACCAAATATAATGCAGACGGAAGTGTTGACAAATACAAGGTTAGATTAGTTGCAAAAGGATATTCAAAAAAGGAAGGAATTTATTGTGAGGACATGTTTTCACCTGTAGCTAATCTAAATACAATTAGAGTCATGATTCCATTAGCTACACAACACAATTCGAAATCCATCAGTTAGATGTTAAATCTGCATTTCTGAATGGTGATTTAAAAGAAGAAGTTTATTTGGCTCAACGTGAAGGATTTATAAAGAAAGGACAAGAGGATCTTGTGTGTAAGATAAATAAATATTTATATGGTTTGAAACAAACACCTAGATCTTGGTATATTAAGATTGATTCATTCTTTGCACATAATGGTTTTGTGAAAAGAAAAAATGATCCTAATTTGTATGTCAAAAAGGATGAAAATGGGAATGTTGCCTTGGTATCTTTATATGTTGATGATTTGATTATAACAGTTAGTGCTTCTCACTTGATTGAAGATATTAAAATTCAATTATCACAAATGTTTGAAATGAAGGATCTTGGTTAAATGCATTATTGTTTAGATTTGGAAATATGGAGAGAAGATGGTAAAACAATGGTCACTCAACAAATACAAAAGGGAGATTCTGAAAAGGTTCAATATGAGTGAAAGAGAGGCAGTGTCAACACCTTTAGAACAAAATGTTAAATTATCTAGTGTTTATGAAACTAAAGAGGAAAAGGGTAGTTGGTATCGATAGTTGGTGGGAAGTTTGAACTATCTCACTACTACCACACCAGACATAGCATATTCAGTCAACATCCTTAGTGAGTCCATGGATAAACCACTTGAAAGCCACTGGATAGTTGCAAAGAAAGTTCTTTGATATATGAAAGGAACTGTTAATTTTGGTATTATGTATACTAATGATTGTGATGTTGATTTGACAATTTACTTTGATTCAGATTGGGCCGAAAATCCTAATGACATGAAATCAAATTCGGGATATGCATTCAACATTGGTATAGGGGTCATGTCATGGAGGAGTAAGAAACAACCAATTGTTTCTTTTTAATCAACAAAAGTTGAGTACAAAACTCTATGTAATGCTACTTGTGAAGTTGTTTGGTTAAGGAGAATTCCTGAAGATATTGGCAATAAACAAATAAAGACTAATGTTCTCAAATATAACAATCAAAGTTCTATTAAATTGGCTCACAATCCAATTTATCAAGCTAGAACAAAGCATATTGAAATCCAACACCATTTTGTAAGAGAAAAGATACAGTGAAAGAAAATTGACTTGATCTATTGTAATACCATGGATAATCTGGCTGACATCTTTACCAAACCTCTTGGAAAGATGAACTTTGAAGAATGTAGAAAACAATTAGGTGTGGTAGAAAATCCATTTTTCCATTAAGGTGAAGTGTTAGATATTAATGAAGAAATTCCTAAAATAGAATCAGTTGTAGTTGACTCCACGTTTGACTCTACTTGTTGTTATCAGATCCATAAGAATAGGAATCTGCTTGTGTGACAGTCCTATAAATGTAAGTGTTTTTTTCTTAATTAATGGATGAATTAACATGAGTTCTATCTCACTTTCTCATTTGTTCCCCTATGCTTTGAAAGCCAAAAGCGAAATTTAGATGAAGAAGCATTATATTGATGATCAGATTGATATGGGATCAAATCTATAAGCAACGTAAAATCTCAACCAGAGCAACTCCCATACCCATTCAAGTGTGAAAGGACAAGAGCTCGTATTCAACCAGAACAACGTGTATGCCCATTCAAGTGTGAAAGGACGGCGAGCTCTGCTCTTTTGTCAATTCCATCGTTTTCGAATGTTTTAAAACTCACATACGCCGTATTATTTTAATTCATACAATTGAGGAATGAAGTGGAAGCCCACGGATTTGAGGATAGGTATAAAGACAACGAAATACCACTGGATAATGTTGAATGATGTTGAATTCTTAAATGCATGTCTCCATGGCATGTTATTAAAAGAATACTACAAAAACGTAGTATAAAATTTTTATATTTTTTATTTACTTTTTTCAAATTTTCTAGCCATTTTTTTCTTAAAAAAACATGGTTAAAAATTATTTGAATTGTAAATTTGAATTGTTAAATCTATAGAATTTTAATTTTAATGATTTTTCAAATTTTCTATCCACTTTTTTTGAAAACAAAATATTAATTTAAAAGATTTACCCATAAAAACCTTTTAACAATTACATCTACCTCTTCACATAAATATATCCCCTTAAGCATCCTCCACTCATTTAATAAACGCGATTCTCCATCTCTTATGCACAATAAGACAAAAAAGGTTGGTATGACTCATTTGATAAAGGCGATTCTCCATGTCTTATGCATAATAAAACAAAAAAAAAATTGGTATCACTCATTTAATAAAAACGATTCTCCATGTATTATGCATAATAAAACCAAAAAAGGTTAGAATTTCATACCATCATATCATTCTAAGACTTTAATAAAACAAAAAAGGTTGGTATGACTCATTTGATAAAGGCGATTCTCCATGTCTTATTCATAATAAAAAAAAATAAAAATGGTATGACTCATTTAATAAAAACGATTCTCCTTGTCTTATGCATAATAAAACAAAAAAAGGTTAGAATTTCATACCATCATATCATTCTAAGACTTTAATACCACATGCATTTAAAAAAAAACACCTTTCCAGTATGTCGAATACCCAAAGAGTTATCGCTCATCACACTTGATAAGTGATGCTATAATGAAACACTGCGAGTGCTATGATCTCCAAAAGCATGGGGAGAGCAAGGTTTAGAGCGACTATCGCTCCTCTCCAACACGTCTTCCTGCAATAGACTCGTCTTTGCCTTATGGTCGGCCTAATTTGGATCCAAATTTTAGAGGATTTTTTTTTTTTTTTGTTCTCAGATTTACGTGGAAACTTAATATAAGAAAAAATCACAGAGCAATGATAGTCAATATTCTTACTATTCAAGGGAGAATTACAATAGTCAACACATGCATACAACCATCCTCTCCTCTTATTCACACTGCACTCCACAATATTGTGTCTTTCTCACACACTCCTCACCTCTATGGGTATGCTCGTCAAACAGTTAGCCAACGTGATTATAATAATATCCACCAGTTACACAAATTGTTCAATGAAAAGTGCATGCTTACACATTGTAAATTTAGTGACACTTTTTCAACAAATATAGTACTAATATTGACGACAACCATCCAACAAAACACAAACACTACTAAATTATTCAGCTAGTGGCCGCAAATGAGATTATTGAACAAAATTGCATTCACTCTCAAATACAATTCTTACAGCATTCAGGCCTGCCAACAAAAATCTGTCTTAAAAGAAGGAAAAGACTAACGATTTCTCTGTGATATCTACAGAACCTTTGAAATGTTGGCTGCAATAGACAACCTCATCGCTCACGTATTAAGTCCTTGCGATAGATTTTCAGGGCAACCGGTATTGTGGCGAGAAGGAATGATCTAGGCCAAAGTTTTTCCCATGTTTTTAAAGGTCTCAGGCAATGCCAGTATTCATACTACCATGAAAGAAAATACCTGGCTTCTTATGTAGCCTTCTTTGGAGGAAGCCTAGCCACCCTTCCTTGGATTCTACGAGGCCCTGCCATGGCTGCATAATAATAATCTCCCGATTGGTTACTCTCCATTATCAATATTCATAGTTTTCTTGCATGATTGTGTTCTGTTAGATATTAATGAGGAAATTCCTAAAATAGAATAAATTGTAGCTGACTCCACGTTTTCCTCTACGTGTTGTTATCAGATCCATAATAATAGGAATATGTTACTTGTGTGAGAGTCTTATAATTGTAAGTTTACTTTTCTTGATTAATGGATGAATTAACGTGAGTTCTATCTCACTTTTTGATTTGGTATCAGAGCTCAGGAGAAGTTAGCCATCGTCTGCCTAACCGTGAGCGTGAGCTGTGCGAATTGTGAGTTTTGTCTTTGAAATTTGGCGCGTAAGTTGTTGGCCATTCTTGCAGGTGTATTTTTCGATTGTCCCTTGGATTAGGCATGTATAGGAGTTGTTTTTTTGTTTATTATAGAATGTACACCGACTGGTGTGAAGGATGAGCCCGCACTGTTGACTCATGTTGTTATTGGCGCCCAACTTCCTGTGTGAAGAGTGGAGATAACCTGGTATTGTTATGCCCTCTATTGATCCTTACGAAAATCCCTGATTTCTATTGTGAAGGCACCATCGTTTATGCCTTCTACTCGTTCTGAGCTCTCCCTATTACATTGTTGAGTGTGTGTTGTCATTCTCAACAATTCACCCGATCTGAATTAGTTGTTCGTTGTTGATGCTGGGAAGCCCAAGAACTTGTTGTGAAGCTATATACGTTGTGGAGGAATCCTGAGAACTATCCCTGAAGCTGTGAGACATTCGTTTAAAGAGGTATTTCCACGTATTTTTTGAGTTGTTCAATGATTTTCTGCAGAAATGTGAAATTCATTCATAGATAATTAATTGAATGAAGCATCTAAGCTCGATGGTGATAATTACATTAACTGGTAATTTAAGATATTGACGATTTTTGAAGCATGGAATGTGTGGGCTATTGTAAATGGAGACGAAACCAAACCCACGGTTGTTGCTGATACAGATTGTGAGGAACGAGAAATGAAGGTTAAAGTGTTGTTGCAGATGTCTGTCAAGGACACTGTAATTCCACACATTAGAGAGTGTAAAACATCCAAGAAGACCTAGGAGATATTGAAAGGTTTATATGAAAATACAAACTAAAATAGAATTATGTTTTTGAAGACTAAGTTACTGTCAATAAAAATGGAAGCAAATAAAAATATTACCACCTACCTTTCAAGAATTAAAGATCTAAGTGATCAGTTAACTGCAATTGGTGAAAAAGTTTCAAAATATGGCATGGTAACTATTACATTAAAAGGGTTAATCAGAGATTATCATGTCTTTATTTCAAGTCTAGGAGGTGGAGCACAACCACCTACGTTTTTTGAATTGATAGGGATTCTTTTACAAGACAAATTAAGAATGAAGGTGTTTGAGATGGACTCTCATACTTCAGAATTGGAGTTAGTAGCCAAAGGGAAACAACTATACAGGGGCAATCCATGGGACATACACAAAACAAAAAAGTTTCAACCAAGGAATAGAGGTATGACTCAATCGAAATTTGATGCACATGAAAAGAAAAATGATGATTGTTTTTATTAGGGGAAACCTGGCCATCATGCTAAAGATTGTTGTAAAAGGAAAACTAATGAATCTAAACAGAAGTTTAGAAAACATAATGGAAATTATATGAAAAGTGACACCTCTATCAATGATGGTTTTAGGAATCTAAAGTTGTTTATTTCCAAAGCTGCATTGTCCGCAGAAACTGATGATGAATGTGCATGGATCATAGATTCAGGAGCCTCAGATCATATGTCTTGTAACAAAAAATTGTTTGATGAATATCATGAGAGCACAGATGAAACACACATATATTTAGGAGATAACAGATCTCATCAGATTCAGGGTGATGGAGTAATATGTATGAATTTACCTAATGGGAAAATGAAACATATTCACAATATGTTGTATGTTCCAGGCATAAAAAAGAACTTGATATATGTTTGCACAATAACTAATCAGAATTTGAAAGTAGAATTTGTGCAGTCTCAATGTTTTGTGAAGGATATTCAGAATCATTATAAATTCATAGCCACGGGAACAAGAATTGGAGGTCTTTATAAGCTTGATGTAACAAGGGGCACTCATCAAGCATTGACATCTACAACAATGTCAACAATTGAGCTATGTCATCACAGATATGGACATCTTAATCAAAATGACTTAGTGTTACTTTAGAATAAATTGATGGTTGAAGTACTCCTTGTTTTGAAAAATGAGCATATAGAATGTGAAGCTTGTGCACTAGGTAAGCAACATAGGGAAGAAATTCCAGTGCATAAAGAGAATAAACAATGAGAGATAATTGAATTAATACATATTGATGTATGTGGTCCCATGGAAACCATGTCACTTGGAGGTGCAAAGTATTTTCTTATATTTGTTGATGACATATCTAGATTTACTTGGGCTTATTTTATAAGGAAAAAGAGTGATGTATTTGAATATTTTAAGGAGTTTAAAACTATGGTGGAAAATCAGACAAACAAATGCATCAAGATTATAAGATCTAATAAAGGTGGAGAATATACCTCAGGCGCTTTTGATAGCTACTGCGAGAACAATGGGATCATTCAACAATTCACTCTATCTCGTACACCACAACAAAATGGTGTAGCTGGAAGGAAGAACACGACATTAGTGGAATGTGCACCCAACATGTTGAATGGTAAAAAAAAATGTAATGGTTTTTGGGCAGAATCCATTAATACTACTGTTTATTTGAAAAATAAAAGTCCAACTAAGATTCTAGATCTGATAATGCCTTTTGAAGTATTTTATGTCTATAAACCTGAAGTTGGTCATTTAAGAATATTTGGTTCCATGGTGTTTGGTCATATTCCAAAAGATGAGAGAAGGAAACTTGATGCAAAATCTTTTAAGTGTGTATTCCTTGGTTATTGTGATGATCATAAGGCATACAAGTTGTTTGATCTTAGTGCACATAAGTTGATTGTAAGCAAAGATGTGATTTTTCATGAAAATACAGATGATGAGATAAGTAAAAATGATGTTTGGTATACTCCTTGTGACAATGATGCTCATGTACAATTTGAGATAGATGATGAATAAGAATACGTACATGACCAGGAATAGGTAAAGGAACAAAGTGGAAGCAACATGGATACTACAAACACTCTTGAGTCACCCAGAAGGGATATTATGCCACAGAAAAAATAAAATGAAAGTGGTGGAACTGAAAGGAAGTCATGAGGAACAATTCAGGTACCCTCTAGGTATAAAGATTATGCATTGATGACACAAGTAATGAATGTTGTAGAACCTGATAGTTATGAACAAGCTAAAGATCATAAGGAATGGAAAAATCCAATGAATGAAGAATATGAATCACTAATGAATAATGAAACATGGAAATCAAAAAAAATACCGGAAAACAAAGTTCCCATAGGATCTAAATGGTTGTATAAAACCAAATATAATCCAGACGGAAGTGTTGACAAATACAAGGCTATATTAGTTGCAAAAGGATATTCACAAAAGGAAGGAATTGATTATGAGGACATGTTTTCACTTGTAGTTAAGTTAATTACAATTAGGGTCATTATTGCATTACCTACACAACACAATTCGAAATCCATCAGTTAGATGTTAAATCTTCATTTCTGAATGGTGATTTAAAAGAAGAAGTTTATTTGGTTCAACGTGAAGGATTTATAAATAAAGGACAAGAGGATCTTGTGTGTAAGCTAAAGAAAAATATATATGGTTTGAAACAAGCACCTAGATCTTGTTATATTAAGATTGATTCATTATTTGCACATAATGGTTTTGTGAAAAGCAAAAATAATCCTAATTTGTATGTCAAAAAGGATGAAAATGGGAATTTTTCCTTGGTATCTTTATATGTTGATGATTTGATTATAATAGGTAGTGCTTCTCACTTGATTGAAGATATTAAAATCCAGTTATCAAAAATGTTTGAAATGAAGGATCTTGGTGAAATCCATTATTGTTTAGGTTTGGAAATATGGAGAGAAGACGGTAAAACAATGGTCACTCGGCAAATACACAAGGGAGATTATGAAAAGGTTCAATATGAGTGAAAGAAAGGCAGTGTCAACACCTTTAGAACAAAATGTTAAGTTATCTAGTGTTGATGAAACTAAAGAGGCAAATGGTAGTTTGTATCGATAGTTGGTGGGAAGTTTGAACTATCTCACTACTACCACAGCAGACATAGCATATTCAGTCAACATCCTTAGTCATTTCATGGCTAGACCACTTGAAAGCCACTGGATAGTTGTGAAGAAAGTTCTTCGATATATGAAAGGAACTATTAATTTTGGTATTATGTATACTGATGATTGTGATGTTGATTTGACAAGTTACTTTGATTAAGATTGGGCTGAAAATCCTGATGACAGGAAATCAAATTCAGGATATGCATTCAACATTCGTACATGGGTCATCTCATGGAGGAGTAAGAAACAACCAACTGTTTCTCTTTAATCAATAGAAGATGAGTACAAAGCTCTATGTAATGCTACTTGTGAAGTTGTTTGGTTAAGGAGAATTCTTGAAGATATTGGCAATAAAAAATGAAGCCTATTGTTCTCAAATGTGACAATCAAAGAGTTCTATTAAATTGGCTCACAATCCAATTTATCATGCTAGAACAAAGCATATTGAAATCCAACACCATTTTGTAAGAGAAAAGATACAGTGAAAGAAAATTGACTTGATCTATTGTAATACCACGGATAATGTGGTTGACATCTTTACCAAACCTCTTGGAAAGATGAACTTTGAAGAATGTAGAAAACAATTAGGTGTGGTAGAAAATCCATTTCTCCATTAAGGTGAAGTGTTAGATATTAATGAAGAAATTACTAAAATAGAATCAGTTGTAGTTGACTCCACGTTTGACTCTACTTGTTGTTATCAGATCCATAAGAATAGGAATATGCTTGTGTGACAGCCCTATAAATGTAAGTGTTTTTTCCTTGATTAATGGATTAATTAACATGAGTTCTATCTCACTTTTTGATTTTTTCCCCTATGCTTGGAAATCCGAAAGCAAAATTCAGATGAAGAAGCATGATATTGATGACCGGATCGATATGGGATCAAATCTATAGGCAGCGTAAAAGATCAACCAGAGAAAATCACATGCCCATTCAAGTGTGAAAGGAAAAGAGCTCTTGTTCAACCAGAGCAACGTGTATGCCCATTCAAGTGTTAAAGGACAACAACCTTTGCTCTTTTGTCAATTTCATCGTTTTCGAATGTTTGTAAAACTCACATACACCATATTATTTTAATTCATACACGTGAGGAGCGAAGCGGAAGCCCACGGATTAGAGGACAAGTATAAAGACAACAAAATACTACTAGATAATGGTGAATGATGTTTAATTCTTGAATGCATGTCCCCATGGCATGTTATTAAAAGAATACTACAAAAATGTAGTATAAAAGATTCAAGTTTTTTATTTACCTTTTTAAAGTTTTCTAGCCATTGTTTTCTTAAAAAACATAGTTAAAAATTATTTGAATTGTAAATTTGAGTTGTTAAATCTATAGAATTTTAATTTTAATGATTTTCAAATTTTCTAACCACTTTTATATATATATATATATATATATATATATATTAATTTAAAAGATTTACCAATAAAAACCTTTTAAAAAACATATCTACCTCTTCATATAAATATATCTATTACATTGTAATATGGTATTACCATATTACATTGTAATATGGTATTACCATATTACAATGTAATAAAAACCTTTTAAAAAACATATCTACCTCTTCATATAAATATATCTCCTTAAGCATCCTCCACTCATTTAAAAAATCTGATTCTCCATCTCTTATGCACAACAAAAGAAAAAAGGTTGGTATGCCTCATTTGATAAAGGCGATTCTCCATGTCTTATGCATAATAAAAGAAAAAAAAAATGGGTATGACTCATTTAATAAAAACAATTCTCCATGTCTTATGCATAATAAAACAAAAAAAGGTTAGAATTTCATACCATCATATCACTCTAAGATTTTAATACCACATGCATTTTCAAAAAAATAACCTTTCCAAGGTCATCGCTCCACCAGTATCTCGAATACCCAAAGAACTATCGTTCATCATGCTTGATATGTGATGCGATAATCAAAGACCGCGAGTGCTATGATCTCCAAAAGCATGGGGAGTGTAAGGTTTAGAGCGACTATCGCTCCTCTCCAACACGTCTTCCTGCAATAGACTCGACTTTGCCTTATGGTCGGCCTAATTTTGATCCAAAGTTTAGAGGATTTTTTTTTTTTTTTTTGTTCTGTTATTTACGTGAAAACTTAATATAGGAAAAAACCATGGAGCAATGATAGTCAATATTCTTACTTTTCAAGGGAGAATTACAATATTCAACACATGCATACAACCATCCTCTCCTCTCATACACACTACACTCCACAGTATTGTGTCTTTCTCACACACTCCTCACCTCTATGGGTATACTCGTCAAATAGTTAGACAACGCAATTATAATAATATCCACCAATTACACAAATTGTTCAATGAAAAGTGCATTCTTACATATTGTAAATTTAGATGACATGCATATACATGCTACCTAAATTAGTTGACACTTTTTCAACAAATGCAGTACTAATATTGACGACAACCATCCAACCAAACACAAACACTACAAAATTATTCAGTCGGTGGCTGCAAATGAGATTATTGAACAAAATTTCATTCACTCTCAACTACAATTCTTACAGCATTCATGCATGCCAACAAAAATCTCTATTAAAAGAAGGAAAAGACTAACGATTTCTCTGTGACATCTACAAAACCTTCGAAATGTTGGTTGTAATAGACAACCTCATCGCTCACGTATTAAGTCCTTCCAATATATTTTCAGGGCAACCAGTATTGCGACGAGAAGGAATGATCTAGGCCAAAGTTTTTCCCATGTTTTTAAAGGTTTCGGGCAATGCCAGTATTCATACTACCATGAAAGAAAATATATGGCTTCTTATGTACCCCGCTTCGTAGGAAGCCTAGCCACCGTTCCTTGTGCTCTACCAGGCCTTGCCATGGCTGCATAATAATAATCTCCCGATTTGTTACTCTCCATTATCAATATTCACAGTTTTCTTGCATGATTGTGTTCTGTTAGATATTAATGAAGAAATTCCTAAAATAGAATCAGTTGTAGATGACTACACGTTTTCCTCTATGTGTTGTTATCAGATCCATAATAATAGGAATATGTTGCTTGTGTGACAGTCTTATAAATGTAAGTGTTCTTTTCTTGATTAATGGATGAATTAACGTGAGTTCTATCTCACTTTCTGATTTTGTATCAGAGCTCAAGAGAAGTTAGCCACCGTCTGCCTAACCGTGAGCGTGAGCTGTGCGAATTGTGAGTTTCGTCTTTGAAATTTGGCGTGTAATTTGTTGGCCATTGTTGCAGGTGTATTTTTTTGTTGTCCCTTAGATTAGGCATGTATAGGAGTTGTTTTTTTGTTTATTATAGTGTGTACACCGACTGGTGTGAAGGAGGAGCCCACATTGTCGACTCATGTTGTTGTTGGTGCCCAGCTTCCTGCATGAAGAGTGGAGATAGCTTGGTATTGTTATGCGCAAGCACCATCATTTATGTCTTCTACTCGATCTGAGCTCTCCCTATTATATTGTTGAGTGTGTGTTGTCATTCTCAACAATTTGCCCAATCTAAATTAGTTGTTCCTTGCTGCTGCTGGGAAGTCCAAGAACTTGTTGTGAAGCTATATACATTGTGGAGGAATCCTCAGAACTATCCCTGAAACCGTGAGACATTCATTTAAAGAGGTATTTCCACGTATTTTTTGAGTTGTTCGATGATTTTCTGCAGAAATGTCAAATTCATTCAGAGACAGTTATCTGAATGAAGCATCTAAGCTTGATGGTGATAATTACATTAACTGGAAATTTAAGATATTGATGATTTTTGAAGCATGGAATGTGTGGGCTATTGTAAATGGAGACGAAACCAAACCCATAGGTGTTGCTGATACAGATTGGGAGAAACAAGAAACAAAGGCTAAAGTGTTGTTGCCGATGTCTGTCAAGGAAAGTATAATTCCACACATTAGAGACTGTAAAACGTCCAAGGAGACCTGGGAGATATTGAAAGGTTTATATGAAAATACAAATTCAAATAGAATTTTTTTATTGAAGACTAAGTTACTGTTAATAAAAATGGAAGCAAATGAAAATATTACCACCTATGCTTCCAGAATTAAAGATCTAAGTGATCAGTTAACTACAATTGGTGAAATTTTTTCAAAATATGACATGGTAAGTATTACATTAAAAGGGTTAATAAGAGATTATCATGTCTTTATTTCAAGTCTAGGAGGTAGAGCACAACCACCTATGTTTTCTGAATTGACAGGGATTCTTCTGCAAGAAGAAGAAAGAATGAAGGTGTTTGAGATGGACTCTCATACTTCAGAATTGGCGTTAGTAGCCAAAGGGAAACAACCATACATGGGCAAGCCATGGGACCGACACAAAACAAACAAGTTTCAACCAAGGAATAGAGTTACGACTCAATCGAAATTTGATGCACATGAAAAGAAAAATGATTATTGTTTTTATTGTGGGAAACCTGGCCATGACACTAAAGATTGTTGTAAAAGGAAAACTCATGAATTTAAACAGAAGTTCGGAAAACATAATGGAAATTATATGAAAAGTGACACCTTTATCAATGATGGTTTTAGGAATCTAAAGTTGTTTATTTCCAAAGATGCATTGTCCACAGAAACTGATGATGAATGTGCATGGTTCATAGATTCAGGAGCCTCAAATCATATGTCTTGTGACAAAGAATTGTTTGATGAATATCATGAGAGAACAGATGAAACACACATATATTTAGGAGATAACAGATCTCATCAGATTAAGGGTGATGGAGTAATATGTATGAATTTACCTAATGGGAAAATGAAACAGATTCAAAATATGTTGTATGTTCCAGGCATCAAAAAGAACTTGATATCTGTTTCCACAATAATTGATCAAAATTTGAAAGTAGAATTTATGCATTCTCAATGTTTTGTGAAGGATATTCACAATCATTATAAATTCATAGCCACACGAACAAGAATTGGAGGTCTTTATAAGCTTCATATAACAAGGGGAACTCATCAATCATTGACATCTACAACAATGTCAACAATTGAGCTATGGCATCGTAGATATGGACCTCTTAATCAAAATGACTTAGTGCTACCTTAGAAGAAATTGATGGTTGAAGTACTTCCTGTTTTCAAAAATAAGCATATAGAATGTGAAGCTTGTGCACTAGGTAAGCAACATAGGGAATAAATTCCAGTGCGTAAAGAGAATAAACAATGAGAGATAATTGAATTAATACATACTGATGTCTGTGGTCCCATGCAATACATGTCACTTGGAGGTGCAAGGTATCTTCTTATATTTGTTGCTGACAGATCTAGATTTACTTGGGCTTATTTTATAAGGAAAAAGTGTGATGTATTTGAATATTTTATGGAGTTTAAAGCTATGGTGGAAAATCAGATAGACAAATGCATCAAGATTATAAGATCTGATCAAGGTGGAGAATATACCTCAAGAGATTTTGATAGCTACTACAAGAACAATGGGATCATTAAACAATTCACTCTGTCTCACACACCAAAACAAAATGGTGTAGCTGAAAGGAAGAACAGGACATTAGTGGAATGTGCTCGTAGCATGTTCAAAGGTAAAAAAAATTGTAATGGTTTTTGGGCAGAATCCATTAACACTACTGTTTATTTGAAAAATTAAAGTCCAAATAAGATTCTAGATCTGATAATGCCTTTTGATGTCTTTTATGTCTATAAACCTGAAGTTGGTCATTTAATAATATTTGGTTCCAAGGCATTTGCTCATATTCCAAAATATGAGAGAAGGAAACTTGATGCAAAATCTGTTAAGTGTGTATTCCTTGGTTATTATGATGATCATAAGGCATACAAGTTGTTTGATCTTAGTGCACATAAGTTGATTGTAAGCAGAGATGTGATTTTTCATGAAAATACAGATGATGAGATAAGTAAAAATGATGTTCGGTATACTCCTTATGACAATGATGCTCATACAAAATTTGAGATAGATGATGAACAAGAACAGGTACATGACCAGGAATAGCTACAGGAACAAAGTGGAAGAAACATGGATACTACAAACACTCTTGAGTGTCCCATAAGGGATATTACATCATAGAACAAAAAATATGAAAGTGGTGGAACTCAAAGGAAGTCATCACGAACAATTCAGGTACCTTCTAGGTATAAAGATTATGCATTGATGACACAAGTAACGAATGTTGTAGAACCTGCTACTTATGAACAAGCTAAAGATCATAAGGAATGTAAAAATGCAATTAATGAAGAATATGAATCAATAATGAAGAATGAAACATGGGAATTAAAAAAACTGCCCGAAAACAAAGTTCCCATAGGATCTAAATGGTTGTATAAAACTAAATATAATGCAGATGGAAGTGTTGACAAATACAAGGCTAGATTAGTTGCAAAAGGATATTCACAAAAGGAAGGAATTTATTATGAGGACACATTTGCACCTGTAGCTAAGTTAAATACAATTAGAGTCATGATTGCATTAGCTACACAACACAATTGGAAATCCATTAGATAGATGTTAAATCTACATTTCTGAATGGTGATTTAAAAGAAGAAGTTTATTTGGTTCAGCGTGAAGGCTTTATAAAGAAAGGACCAGAGGATCTTGTGTGTAAGATAAAGAAAGATTTATATGGCTTGAAACAAGCACCCAGATCTTGGTATAGTAAGAATGATTCATTCTTTGCACATAATGGTTTTGTGAAAAGAAAAAATGATCCTAATTTGTATGTCAAAAAGGATGAAAATGGGAATTTTGCCTTGGTATCTTTATATGTTGATGATTTGATTATAACAGGTAGTGATTCTCACTTGATTGAAGATATTAAAATTCAATTATAAAAAATGTTTGAAATGAAGGATCTTGGTGAAATGCATTATTGTTTAGGTTTGGAAATATGGAGAGAAGATGGTAAAACAATGGTCACTCAGCAAATACACAAGCTAGATTTTAAAAAGGTTCAATATGAGTGAAAGAAAGGCAGTGTCAACAACTTTAGAACAAAACATTAATTTATCTTGTGTTGATGAAACTAAAGAGGCAAATGGTAGTTTGTATCGATAGTCGGTGGGAAGTTTGAACTATCTCACTACTACCACACCAGTCATAGCATATTTAGTCAACATCCTTAGTCATTTCATGGCTAAACCACTTGAAATCTACTGGATAGTTGTGAAGAAAGTTCTTTGATATATGAAAGGAACTGTTAATTTTGGTATTATGTATACTGATGATTGTGATGTTGATTTGACAGGTTACTTTGATTCAAATTGGGCTGAAAATCCTGATGACAAGAAATCAAATTCAGGATATGCATTTAACATTGGTATAGGGGTCATGTCATGGCAGAGTAAGAAACAACCAACTGTTTCTTTTTAATCAACATAAGTTGAGTACAAAGCTCTATGTAATGCTACTTGTGAAGTTGTTTGGTTAAGGAGAATTCTTGGAGATATTGGGAATAAACAAATGAAGCCTACTGTTCTAAAATTTAACAATTAAAGTTCTATTAAATTGGCTCACAATCCAATTTATCATGCTAGAACAAAGCATATTGAAATCCAACAACATTTTGTAAGAGAAAAGATACAATGAAAGAAAATTGAGTTGATCTATTGTAATACCACGAATAATGTGGCTGACATCTTTACCAAACCTCTTGGAAAGATGAACTTTGAAGAATCTAGAAAACAATTAGGTGTGGTAGAAAATCCATTTTTCCATTAAGGTGAAGTGTTAGATATTAATGAAGAAATTCCTAAAATAGAATCAGTTGTAGTTGACTCCACGTTTGACTCTACTTGTTGTTAAATTAGATTCATAAGAATAGGAATCTGCTTGTGTGAAAGTCCTATAAATGTAAGTGTTCTTTTCTTGATTAATGGATGAATTAACGTGAGTTCTATCTCACTTTCTTATTTGTTCCCCTATGCTTGGAAAGCCGAAAGAGAAATTCAGATGAAGAAGCATGATATTGATGATCGGATCGATATGGGATTAAATCTATAGGCAATGTAAAAGCTCAACCAGAGCAACTCACTTGCCCATTCAAGTGTGAAAGGACATGAGCTCTTGTTCAACCAGAGCAACGCGTATGCCCATTCAAGTGTGAAAGGACAGCGAGCTCTGCTCTTTTGTCAATTCCATCGTTTTCAAATGTTTGTAAAACTCACATACGCCATATTATTTTAATTCATACATGTGAGGAATGAGCGGAAGCCCACGGATTGGAGGTCAGGTATAAAGACAACGAAATACCACTGGATAATGTTGAATGATGTTGAATTCTTGAATGCATGTCTGCATGGCATGTTATTAAAAGAATACTACAAAAACGTAGTATAAAACTTTCAAGTTTTTAATATACTTTTTTCGAGTTTTCTAGTCATTTTTTTCTTAAAATACATGGTTAAAAATTATTTGAATTGTAAATTTGAGTTGTTAAATCTATAGAATATTAATTTTAATAATTTTTCAAATTTTCTAACCACTTTTTTTTTGAAAAAAAAAATATTAATTTAAAAGATTTACCCATAAAAACATTTTAAAAAATACATCTACCTCTTCATATAAATATATCCCCTTAAGCATCCTCCACTCATTTAATAAATGTGATTATCCATCTCTTAAAAAATGGACTCCTCCAATAGACTCCTCTTTGCCTTATGGTCGGTCTAATTTTGATCCAAAGTTTAGAGGATTCTCTTTTTCTTTTTTTTGTTCTCTTATTTACGTGGAAACTTAATATAGGAAAAAACCACGAAGCAATGATAGTCAATATTCTTACTATTCAAGGGAGAATTACAATAGTCAACACATGCATACAACCATCCTCTCCTCTCATACACACTACACTCCACAGTATTGTGTCTTTATCACACTCTCCTCACCTCTATGGGTATGCTCGTCAAACGGTTGGACAACGTGATTATAATAATATCCACCAGTTACACAAATTGTTCAGTGAAAAGTGCATGCATACACATTGTAAATTTAGCTGATATGCATATACAAGCTACCTAAATTAGTTGACACTTTTTCAACAAATACAGTACTAATATTGACGACAACCATCCAAACAAGCACAAACACTACTAAATTATTCAGTTGGTGGTTGCAAATAATATTATTGAACAAAATTGCAATCACTCTCAACTACAATTCTTACAACATTCAGGTCTGTCAACAAAAATCTCTCTTAAAAGAAGGAAAAGACTAACGATTTCTCTGTTATATCTACAAAAACTTTGAAATGTGGGCTGCAATAAACAACCTCATTGCTCACGTAATAAGTCCTTGCGAAAGATTTTCAGGTCAACCGGTATTTCGGCGAGAAGGAATGATCTAGGCCAATGTTTTTCCTAGGTTTTTAATGGTCTCGGGCAATGCCAATATTCATACTACCATGAAAGAAAATATTTGGCTTCTTATGTACCCTGCTTTGGAGGAAGCCTAGCAACCCTTCCTTGGGCTCTACCAGGCCCTGCCATGGCTGCATAAGAATAATCTCTTGATTGCTTACTCTCCATTATCAAGATTCATAGTTTTCTTGCATGATTGTGTTATGTTAGATATTAATGAAGAAATTCCTAAAATAGAATCAGTTGTAGCTAACTCCACATTTTTCTCTATGTGTTGTTATCAGATCCATCATAATAGGAATATGTTTCTTGTGTGACAGTCTTATAAATGTAAGCGTTATTTTCATGATTAATGGATGAATCAACATGAGTTCTATCTCACTTTCTGATTTGGTATCATAGCTCAGGTGAAGTTAGCCACCCTCTGCCTAACAGTGAGCGTGAGTTGTGTGAATTGTGAGTTTTGTCTTTGACATTTGGCGCATAAGTTGTTGCCCATTGTTGCAGGTGTATTTTTTGGTTTTACCTTGGATTAGGCACGTATAAGAGCTGGTTTTTTTTTTATTGCAACATGTACATCGACTGGTGTGAAGGAGGAGCCCACATTGTCAACTCATGTTGTTGTTGGTGCCCAGCTTCCTGTGTGAAGAGTGGAGATAGCCTGGTATTGTTATGCCCTCTATTGATCCTTACGAAAATCCCTGATTTTGATTGTGCAGGCGCCATCGTTTATGCCTTCTACTCGATCTGATCTCTCCCTATTATATTGTTGAGTGTGTGTTGTCATTCTCAACAATTCGCTCGATCTGAAATAGTTGTTCATTGTTGCTGCTGGGAAGCCCAAGAACTTGTTCTGAAGCTATATACGTTGTGGAGGAATCCTGAGAACTATCCCTGAAACCGTGAGACATTCGTTTAAAGAGGTATTTCCACATATTTTTTGAGTTGTTCAATGATTTTCTGCAGAAATGTCAAATTCATTCACAGATAATTATCTGAATGAAGCATCTAATCTCGATGGTGATAACTACATTAATTGGAAATTTAAGATATTGATGATTTTTGAAGCATGGAATGTGTGGGCTATTGTAAATGGAGACGAAACCAAACCCACAGGTGTTGCTGATACAGATTGGGAGAAACGAGAAACGAAGGCTAAAGTGTTGTTGCGGATGTCTGTCAAGGAAAGTATAATTCCACACATTAGAGACTGTAAAACATCCAAGGAGACTTGGGAGATATTGAAAGGTTTATATGAAAATACAAACTCAAACAGAATTATGTTTTTGAAGACTAAGTTATTGTCCATAAAAATGGAAGCAAATGAAACTATTACCACCTATGTGTCCAGAATTAAATATCTAAGTGATTAGTTAAGTGCAATTGGTGAAGGCCCGCATGGGTGTAGACGGATTGGCAAGTACCGTGTAAATGGAAGGAAATTTGTAAAATGAAGTCTCATGTTCGATTCTCACCTGGACTTACTCATGCGCCATTATTGTGGGTTTGATGGTTGCACCTGGGGTTATAGGTGGGTTTGATGGTTGCACCTGGGGTTATAGTAGTTGCTTGGGATCGACCTCGTCAATGCTAGTGCGAGGTCCACTGGTTGCTGATTCCCAGTAAAAAAAAAAAAAAAAAAAAAGTGCAATTGGTGAAAAAGTTTCAAAATATGTTATGGTAACTATTACATTAAAAGGGTTAATCAGATATTATCATGTCTTTATTTCAATCCTAGGAGGTAGAGCACAACCACCTACGTTTTCTGAATTGACAGGGGTTCTTCTACAAGAAGAAGAAAGAATGAAGGTGTTTGAGATGGACTCTCATACTTCAGAATTGGCGTTAGTAGCCAAAGTCAAAAAACCATACAGGGGAAATCCATGGGACAGACACAAAACAAACAAGTTTCAACCAAGGAATAGAGGTATGACTCAATTGAAATTTTATGCACATGAAAAGAAAAATGATGATTGTTTTCATTGTGGGAAACCTGGCCATCGTGCTAAAGATTGTTGTAAAAGGAAAACTAATGAATCTATACAGAAGTTCAAAAAACATAATAGAAATTATATGAAAAGTGACACCTCTATCAATGATTGTTTTAGGAATCTAAAGTTTTTTATTTCCAAATTTGCATTGTCCACATAATCTGATGATGAATGTGCATGGTTCATAGATTCAGGAGCCTCAGATCATATGTCTTGTAACAAATAATTTTTTGATGAATATCATGATAGCAGAGATGAAACACACACATGTTTAGGAGATGACAAATCTCATCAGATTCAGGGTTATGGAGTAATATGTATGAATTTACCTAATGCGAAAATGAAACAGATTCACAATATGTTGTTTGTTTCAGGCATCAAAAAGAACTTGATATCTGTTTCCACAATAACTTATCAAAATTTGAATGTAGAATTTATGCAGTCTCAATGTTTTGTGAAGGATATTCAGAATCATTATAAATTCATAGCCACGAGAACGAGAATTGGAGGTCTGTATAAGCTTGATGTAACAAGGGGCACTCATCAAGAATTGACATCTACAACAATGTTAACAATTGAGCTATGGCATCGCATATATGGACCTCTTAATCAAAATGACTTAGTGCTACTTTAGAAGAAATTGATGGTTGAAGTACTTCTTGTTTTGAAAAATGAGCATATAGAATGTGAAGCTTGTGCACTAGGTAAGCAACATAGGGAAGAAATTCCAATGCATAAAGAGAATAAACAATGAGGGATAATTGAATTAATTCATACTAATGTCTGTGGTCCCATGCAAACCATGTCACTTGGAGGTGCAAGGTATTTTCTTATATTTGTTGATGACAGATCTAGATTTACTTGGGCTTAAATTATAAGGAAAAAGAGTGATGTATTTGAATATTTTAAGGAGTTTAAAACTATGTTGGAAAATCAGACAGACAAATGCATCAAGATTGTAAGATCTAATGAAGGTTGAGAGTATACCTCAGGAGATTTTGATAGCTACTGCAAGAAAAATGGCATCATTCAACAATTCACTCTGTCCCATACACCACAACAAAATGGTGTAGCTGAAACGAAGAACAAGACATTAGTGGAATGTGCTCACGACATGTTGAAAGGTAAAAAAAATTGTAATGGTTTTTGGGCAGAATCCATTAATACTATTGATTATTTGAAAAATAGAAGTCCAACTAAGATTCTAGATCTGACAATGCCTTTTGAAGTCTTTTATGTCTATAAACATGAAGTTGGTCATTTAAGAATATTTGGTTCCAAGGCATTTGCTCATATTCCAAAAGATGAGAGAAGGAAACTTGATGCAAAATATGTTAAGTGTGTATTCCTTGGTTATTGTGATGATCATAAGGCATACAGGTTGTTTGATCTTAGTGCACATAAGTTGATTGTAAGCAGAGATGTGATTTTTCATGAAAATACAAATGATGAGATAAGTAAAAATGATGTTTGGTATACTCCGTATGACAATGATTCTCATGTAAAATCTGAGATAGATGATGAAAAAGAACATGTACATGACCAGGAATAGGTACAGGAACAAAGTGGAAGCAACATAGATACTATTAGTCTCTAATTTTGTCTTGGTTTAGTGAGAAACCCTTGTCCTAAACCCTCCTTACCCATTCCTCATTTTCCGTTTTCAGTTGTTTTCCATTTTTAGATTTTGGTATTTCGTGGTTTGCATTATTGTCTTTGATGATTTATTTAAGTTTGATTTTGAAAAAACATTGTTTAAAATTCAAGTGTCTCTTTTTATGCCATTTGAATTTCAAAATTTCAAGTTGTCAAACGCGCTACGAGAAGAAGAATATTCCCGTAGCACCAAATAATCATGCCATAACTTGCACATGCTATCCCGATTTAGTTATGATGACACAATTCATGAATTGAGATTTCATGTGCTCCCATGAAAGCTTAGAAATCATTTCCAAATCCAACAGTTTCAGAATATAATTACTATGCATGCGTGCAGGGTTCATTTATAAATCACATGTTGCTTGATGATCATTATATGTTACTTGTTCGAGTTGGCTTAATTCAGTCTTGCGTGGAGAAATGAAGGTATCCATTCAAAGCAACAGAATACACTAACAATTGCAGGTGGTGAATTTGGAACCCGAGGACGACGGTTGCATAATTGAGTTTAATGGTGCCAAAGAGGAGCGGACAAGTTACCAGAATTGTTAAGAACCAAACATCAATATAGCATGGAAAAACCTCAAGAAAAGTACTCAACGCCTTGAAACAGAGATAATTTCAGATAATAAGCCTCTTCGAGGGGGCAACCTCCTTTTACCCCACTTAAATGTTCAAGTACAAGAT